>VWZK01015046.1:228470-254340 GCA_013396935.1 Baryphthengus martii | reverse complement strand
GGGGGTGGGGGGGTGTGCGGGTCCTGCTGCGGCTGACGAGGTGCTGTGGCGTTAATATGGCTTCATTTGGTATGTAGATTGTTTAGGTGGTGGCAAGGAAAGGTGTGGCCCAGGTGCCACGAGGAGGACTGGTTTGTGGTGAGCAAGTTGAGAGTCCCGGCCTAGAAAAAATGAAGGCGTCTGCTGGCTGTGGAGAGCAAAGAGGCAAGTTCTCTGGCATTTTCTTCTGCTGTATGCCTACTAATTGTCCTAGCTCTTTTTACCCGGGTCAGATCAAAATAAAACTTGCAGGTCTATAATTAAAGCATAACAAATAGTAAAACTACCCCTCAGTTCCTCCTGCCCTTCCGTGCAAACGGAATTCGGAACTTGGCACAAAGCAAACCTTCGTGCAAACTTGTCAGTGCTAATCAGGATGAATGAATTCAACTTTCACTTTGCTTTTATTTCCTTCCTATTTAAAGTTTCCAAAAGGCTCTTTAACCTTGACTGGCTTCTTTTTGGGGTTGTTGTTTTTTTTTTTTTTTAAAGATAATTAAATCACACGGTGACCTGAAATGAAATCGAGTAGCCTTTCCCAGTCACAGTTGTTTTTTGAACACGAAGAAAAAACCCAAACTAAGTAACTCCACTAGCTTGGCTTTAAATTTCAATTGAACTGTTTAAATTCGGTAGTGCTTAAGAGTTACAGAAATGCAAAAGTTTTTGTTACAGAATGTAAAGCCTGGTAATAATGCTATTTATATATATATTTTGAAAAGAGCTGTTGCTTTCTCAGGTGTTCAGATAAAAATACCTGTAAAAAGAATGTTTTCTTCAGGCAGGTTAAAACTTGCTGGCGTATTCCTGATAATACAGTGTCTTGGAAAGAAAAACTCTGTCTATCTAGCAAGGTTCAAGCTGCAGAATCAAATCATTCCTGTTTTGGGGGATGATATTTAAGTTGCTTGTAGATCATATTGATATATCTTTCTAGGCATTGATCTCATGTAATGAGGATCTGCTGTGTTAACCGAGTGCTGCTCTGCTCTGTAAGTAGGGTTACTACCAAGTGTCATTATAGAAGTAGACATGGTGTGAAATAAACAACAGGGGTAAGTCACTGTTTTCTGCTGTGCTGGGGAATCCCTTTTAATATTCCAGAAAACTCCAGAAGCCTTCCCTGTGAAAATGGAAGTGGGAGAACTGGTTCATTTGTAGCCCAGCTGAAAAGCTCTTTAACTTGCTGTGCGTCTCTAGTGTCATGTATTAAAAAAAAATAATCTGTGTTAGTGTTTAATTTTGAGACTGCTTCCATGTTCTTGCTGGTGCTCACAAACAGCGAGCAGTCCTGCTGTCCAGACCACTGGTATTTAGAGATTGTACATGTGAGGTTTTAACCTCTTTTCTCGCCTGACTCTGGGTGATCCTCGCCCGAAGTCGCAATAAACCTTCTGCCGAGCGCTGCTCCAGGACCACGTTCCTTCAACCCCTACCCAGGGATCCAAGGCCCTCTGAGTGCATTCTTTTGTAACACAAACTAGTTAGCATTACATCCTGTATATGTAACTAAGGGAAGGGGGGGAATACTCTGGATTACTGCATTGCTTTTCAGTGGTTGTCATAGACCTGCTCTTACAGCCGAGAGTGACTATTGATCTTCTGCGGGGCTACAAAGAAGTGAGTTTTATCTGCAGGTAGTGGGGTGGATGTAGAGCTGCAATGCTTCTAAGTGTATCTAACTAGATAATGAGTTCTCCTAACTTTTTTAAAACCTCTTTTACTTGCAGGGAGCTAGTCACCTTTTGAATCTTTCTCTTTCTTCTCCTTTTCAGCTTCTTTTCCTGACTGCGATGTTAGTTTTTAATCGTAAAGATTGTAGTAGAGGATTGTATTTGATCAGCGGAGAATAGACCTCACCAGTAAGACAAATGAGATTTATAAGTGGAATAACATCTGTAGTTCTTCAGGCGAAAGTCTGAAATCTCTGAGGATCAGGAGTGGAAGAGACATTGATGCAGGGAAGCAAAGCCCTGAGAGATCTTCGTGGACCAGTTGAGAGTTAGTGAGACTGTTCTAGGTGGTGACGGTGCTGTGAGGAGAAGCATCTCTGTGTCCTAAATCTTCTGGGTGGGGTGGTGCCGAGTTCAATGCTTAGGAATTGCAAAGAAATTTCCAGTTGATCCCTTCCCTGGGGAAGGAGCTGTGTCCTCCTGAGGCTTCAGGCTCCTCTGAATAATTAATCCATTGGGTCTCCATCCCCGGAGAGAGATGAAAGGACTGTGGAAGGCTACTGTGTTACACCTGATAAAGGAAATCATTAGTGAGTCTTCAGATATAGTCACATAAATTAAAAACACTCACATCCTCTTTCCTTAATAATAGATGAAGCCTTTAGGATTAGAATTTAAAAAAAAAAGAAAGGAAAAAACCAACTAAAAGAAGCTATGTGAGTAGAATAAAACTCCTTTTCACTTAGTTTTACTTGCCTCTAAGTTACTTTGTTTTTCCAAATCACCACAGTTACTCCTCTTCCCCGTTCCTGCATGGGATGTGGGGAGGGAAATAGTAGCGTAAAAACACTTCTAAAACTCCCCGTGTTCTGAAATTAGAGATCTAGGACTTGTTCTTCCAAATCCCTTTGATTCTAGAGGTGAAGTATTTCTGTGGCTGAACAACTCAGTATTTCATTAGTAGTTGATTATCTTATTAATGATGAACAGAATTTTGACCGTTGGTAAGTAAAGACTATTTGAATGCTCATAATTCAGGAAACAAAACTTACCCTGGTTCGTTCTCTTTTGGTTTTGCTCGTGCGTTTGATGACATCAGGATGCTGTGAGCAAGTTGCTACTCTCTTTTTTTCTGTGTTCCAGTTGTTGAGGGTTTATGCTGAACTTTTTTTTTTTTGTTTATTTCCAGGTATAATGGATCCCTCCCTAATGGTGACAGAGGACGCAGGAAAAGCAGATTTGCCCTTTATAAGCGACCTAAGGCCAATGGAGTTAAGCCCAGCACTGTTCACGTGATTTCTACTCCCCAAGCATCAAAGGTATGTGGCAGTGGGGCAAATCCTGTTGGGTTTTGGTTTTTCTGATGCTCCTGGGTGGAGAACAGCTGATATATTACTGCTGATTTACCTTCATTCTGTGGTAACCAGATAGATTTGTTTTACTGAAGTCTGCCGTGGATTTTCTTTCTAGGGCTATATATCTTCAATTTTAATCCAGTTACCTGTTTAAAATTAGTCTTAAAGCTCAGGTGTGAGATAATCTGACCTTTCTGCCCCTGTTCCAGAAGCTTGGTCTGGGCTGACTGTTTTATCTGAGCCATAGAGTAGTCAGATGACGCAAATGCAAAAAGTATTTTAATTTCTTTCTTACTGGAGTGTAAGATCGGTACGTCTCTTTCCTCTTCAACGGGGTAACCAACATGGTAGAAAAAAAATGTGATCCCTCTGAGCCTTTCATTTTTGTTGCTGCTACTGTATATATTTTTACCTGAGGTTTATTGGAGGGGAAGGGAGGAAAGCAGTGAAGTAAATATGTTAACATAGTAATATATTAACGTACAAAACTATCCAGGTTAGAGTTCTGGTGGTGGAACGTATTTTAAGCTGCAAGAAGTGATGGTGTCTCTTCTCTTAAAACCTTTTCCCTAGAAGCTAAAAGTGACTTGGACAAGTCACAAAAAAAAAAAGTATTTGGACCAAACTCTGGTGGAGGGACAGCTCTGTAGTGACACTCGGAGTGGGTGGTTTGTAAGAGGTGGACGTCACTTTTTTACTAAAATGTGTGTTAGGAGATGATGCTGTTTTCAGAAGTGTTTTCTCTAACTTAGACCAAAAGGATAATATTGTTTGATATATACTACAGGATTATGTTTTCTTTTGTAATATATACCATATACAGTATACACACAAACTTATCAAAAATAATACAATATCAGAGCTTGTTGGTTGTTTTTGTTTTTTTCTTAAAGGTTGTATAGGGCCTGCCTAGTGCAGGTAAATATTTAGTCTTTTTGGACTAAGAGTTTCTGTAAATATTTTTTCAGTGTTTGTATTCTGAAAATGACAGCATTTGGGTTGAATCTTCCTGACAAAACCAACCTTCAAAATAGGCCTGGAGCATATATTTGTATGTTGGTAACTCTGGTTTGTTGCTTGAAATGTAACAAATGAAAAAAAATAAAAATAAATAAAAATTGACATAGGTGGTGGAAACATACACATGTTCTCCCTGGCTAATCTTAAGCATTTTTCAGTGTTTGAGTTACAAAATATTTAAACACCTGGCAGACACCACAAGGTATCTGGTTAATGTTCATCCGCCTTGTTATTGTAGGGCAGCTAAAAAACTGTGTGCTGGACAAATTAGTGCCCTCCTAAAAAGAGCACAGGGGCTGAGAGATTAAAGCCCCTCCTCGGAGGATTTGGATTCAGGTAGCTCTGTTGGGTCGAATGTGTTCATTTGCACTTTCTCTGAACCCTTCTAAAAGAGCTTTTGTCTATTTATCCTGTTGTCTGGGGCAAGGCTGGTGGCTGTCTGCCAGAGCAGCCATGCAGTTGGATTTCAGTTTGTGCTCTTCCGATGCACAGAAAGGACACTTACATTTTTAAGACGCTTTCGGAGGCTTTTCTGACACCAGAGCCTAAATCTCTTTTACTAGCAACGGTTTCTGCATGCAGCTTTTGTCAATGAGTGCTGGAAGATTAATAGAGAAAAGAGTGAGCCACTTTGTTCTTAGAAAATCATGTGCAACTTGACCTCAAAAATTTTGTTCTGCTCTCAGTCTTCCAGTCTAATTCTTATTTAAGGGAGATAAAACAGTGGGAACTTGTTCTGCACAGGATATTAATAAGTTTCCCCCCCTTACATCATTCCTTCCAACTTTCCAGATACCGCTTCTCTATTTAGCTTTACTTGTCTGTCACTGTGTAAACTGAATCTCTGAGTAGAAAGAAGTACGTTATTTTAAGATGTGATGCTTTTTAGGTGCTGGATTTAGCAGAGGTGGGTAAAGCACTGACTGTCTTCATTTGTTCTGGCTCTGCTGTGGGGTGGATGCTTGAGCAAAGTACGTAGCTGGTTTTGTGCTAATTCCATTAATGCAGCGGCTCAAAAACTGGAGCTGTCACCAATTTCCAGTCAGTGTGTCAGCCTGATGATGGTAAGAGGATGCTTGTCATGTTCCATTGTCCCTGCTATGCAGGTGTCAAGGACAGCTGGAGTAGCAGCGGTTTCAGTAGTAAATTTAGCTGAGCTAATTGCCTATGAATCAGTGCCTTTTGTTTTTTCCCCTGGAGTGCTTGTTTTTTGCCGCTCTGCCTTCTGGAGGTGCTGAAGAAAATTTAGAATTGTTTGGCCTTCTTGGGGTATATTTTGGGGCAGCGGAAAGCACTGCATGGGGTACTAAGTCTCAAGGGTTTGTTGTTTTTTTTTTCAGAGTATTGTTAAAATATGCATGTATCTCTTCAATGTCATGCTTAGGCACCAGGCAGGAAATTTTCTAGTGTCCCCTATTTTCTAAAACTCAGACCATTTGTTTGAGACAGACTTTTCCCAGCATTGTCAAAACTGGTGTTGCTGTAAGGAAGGAAGCTTAAAACTCTTACGCTGTCTCTTGTTTGTGTGTAGATGTCTGGGGGTGGGGAGGGGGGAAGTGTAGGACTTCTCCTTAACTATGTATGAACCTTACTCAAGGTTTGAATAATCCCCTTTGCTAGACTAGATGGTTTGTTTCAAACTCATCATCACAGGAGAGCCCTATCCTTGCGTTGACTCGGGTCTCATCATGAAGATCAAAACTTTCATCAGCGATGACTGGATGAGGTGAAAACCTTCTTCTGAGTACCGTACTCTCAGGTGTAAATTTGCTACTCGCTCATCATGACATAGCTGGGACTGTTGATTTTGATTTTCAAGCTATTTGAGCTACTGAACAAAATCAAAAGTTGATTGTAATCTTTATTTTGTTTTGGATGATTTGGTTTTAACTGTTGCTTTCATGCACAACGGTTAACGTTGTGGAACTCGGATCTGGGTTTGCTGGTGTCTGAGGTGGTTGCAGGGTTTACATGTGCAGAAATTGTCCAGGGAGTGTTGAACTGCACCTGAGGGGATGTAAGTTCTCAGAAGAATCACCCAGGAATTATGGGATGCTAAACTGGAGTTTACTAGGGTTTTGGGGTGGAGAATATGGAAGTTTTGTTAAGTAGGGGTTTTTTTGGTGTGTTTTGGTTGTTTGTGGGGTAGGTTATTTTTGTTTGAATTTTTTTTTTTTTTTAATTCTGGAGGTATACATCTCTAGCAGGAGAAGAGGTGTTTGCTACTAAAAACAAAACAGCTTAATATAACTGTACCTCTTTCCTCCTCTTTGTAGCCATCATAACTACTTGTTGAATGTTGATCATAGAATCTTAGAATGTTGGGGGTTGGAAGGGACCTCTAGAGATCATCCAGCCCAACCCCCCTGCCAGAGCAGGATCACCCAGGGCAGGCCACACAGGAATGCATCCAGGAGGGTGTTGAAAGTCTCCAGAGAAGGAGACTCCACCACCTCTCTGGGCAGCCTGGGCCAGGCTCCATCACCCTCACAGGAAAGAAGTTTGGAGGACTTTTTGTGGAACTCCTCCAGCTCCATGTCAGAGGCAACAACAATGAGATTACTGGTGAAACTGAACCCTCAAGTCGTGTGATTTTTCCCTCCTGACTTTAGTTGCTCGTACTTTTAGATTTCTTGATGGGTTTCTAATGCTTTGGAATTAATTCCATGGGCATGAAAGTTAGAAAAATGAAGAAGGAGCTTCATGTGCATTTGAGTGAGTTGAAGTACGGCATTAGGAAACATGAACTGTTGACATTAGCCTTCCAAGATTCCCTGGGATTACTCTGGAAGCAGGAATGAATTCTACTGTAACAGCAGGTAGAGCATTTGAAACCTTTCAAAGCACTGAGTCAGTGGGCAAGAGAATAGAACTGGCCAGCACTTGAAGTACTCCTTTCAGACAAGTGGATGTTGTGCTTTGATACCTAAGCATTTGCATTCCTAATACCGACTCGATGGAAGATCACAAATGTCTTTTGAATTGCTGCAGAGTACAAAAAACCTCACCCTTAATATCTTTTTTTTTTTTTTAATGGTGGTACATCTTGGTATTTATTATGTCTGTCTTTCCCAGGATCAAAGTTTTCCTTTGGTAACCTGTGGTAGATAAAGACAACCTATTTTCTCCCCTATGAAATTACCATTTCAAGCTGACTGGGGAAGATCTTTCTGACTTTAAGTCCAATTACCTGCCGAGTTGGCTTCTGCTTTGTGCTATCACAACAGCAGCCTGTATAGTCACTGGCTGGGTTCCTGCAGCTCCAATCAAGTTTCATGCTGCTCCTGGAGAAGAACAAAATGCAGTCGCATGAATAATTATTAGGTCGGGGAGAGAGCTGCAATTTTGTGCTTTGAGTGACGAGAGAAAATGAAAGTACAGGATTCTTGTGATTATCTACTGTAGATATTGCAGTCAAACATACTTTGTGGATTTGGAGGAAAAAGACCAGAAATCTTTTTGGCATTGACAGCTTTTTGGTGTTTGTTCTGGCTCAGCTGCTGTCAGGAGGATACTGTGGCTGTCAGGGGCTTCTTTTTCCTATTGGACTTATATATGGTGCAATCAGTTCCCAGGGCACTAATTTGTTCTGAAGTAACTTAATCACATGGGAATCTTGAGAGTCCCGAGTTGTGCCAAGGCAGCTTTTTCTTGGCTCATCAGACTGAGTCTGCTTGAGTAATAATTTCCTCGGTGTAATGTCCTTCTGTTAAATGAGCATCACCTAACGTGCTCCATCCCTATCCTGCTGCCCTTGCAAAGCGTAGGGAATGGTGGTTGGACAGAAGAAAATGATTAGACCAATTTCATTAGTAATAAATAACAACAGTTACTTGGTTTGAAGCTCACTTTCCTGAACTTTTGGGACCTGTTGAGCCAGAATGCATGTAAAAGGTTTTGGAAAATCATTTTACAGTGTTTTCTAATAAACCTCAGATGTTTTATGAAGGAAGGGGAATTAAAAATTGCTGAGGACTACAACAATTATTTTTTTTATGACTTAGTGGTGTGTGTTTTGTTTTCCTGCTCTCCCTTCGGAGGGTAGACAAAAGATCAGAACCCAAAAGGCTTTCCTTGTAAACTCGGTTTTAAACTACATCTGCTCTAAATCAATATTTAGACCAGATTCTACTTGAATGTGGGTGCTCTTAGAAAGCAGAGGAAGGTGCAGCGATCACCAGGGCTACTGTTGAGAGACTTGGGAGCACTGTGCTTCCCAACATTCTTCCACTTCAGGAAGCCAGGCTGTCCCCCCCACCACGGTGTGATTTCTGTCAGTTTGCAGCTTCCTTCACCCTGACTGAAATAACCTGGGGGAGTTTGATCCTGTGGTAAGAAAGAGCTAGATGAAGGAGAGACTACATCTCAGCTGAGTTTCAGATGCTGTTGTGCAAGGGTCAGACGCTGCAAACCTTTGCTGCCTCATCAGGGAATGTCCTCAATTGTTCGTGCCCCTGGAGAAGCTACAGGAAGGATTTGTCCTACAGGCAGCAGAGCTGCTTGTTTCACTGGGAGGTAACAATCACACTACTTTAGCTTCATATAGAACAACTTGTTTGAAACCATCTTGTGCCCATTTAACTGGTTTCTGTGTGCTTCCCAACCGTTCCCCTGCATTTAGAGTGGTGGAAATTTTAGACCACCTACTGTAGTGATGAAGCTCTGTCCTGTTACACATTTATTCTATTTGAACTCTTAATTGGCTGGGATGGATCTGGTCTTAGTGTGTGTCCCCTGAGAGCTGGGCTGGGCTGAGCTTCCTGAGTGTTAGAAGAAAACCAGGAATTGGTTTTGGATCAAATGAAGCAGCATGGACCGAGCGTAAAGTTCCTGCCTGCTTGGTGGGTACTGCCTTTTGAACTTGCTGTCGAGGACAACACATCAGGGCAAGTTGGCAGTACTGGGAACCTCCCTGGAATATTAAAGAGTGATGACAATCTGCTGTTGTGGTCCAGGTGTTTAGGTGGGCTGTGCTGCAACACAATCATGGACAGCCTGATGACTCCAGGCGCTCGTATGCAACGGCCAGAAGAGGCTGGGGCTGTTAGTATCTCTAATACAGGAATTTCTAGCTGCTGTTTTGGAAACATGCTTCAGCACCTTTGTCGTGGGACGACTTTACGTGAGTCTGAAGGGACTTTCACGTTGGTTTTGAACTACAAAGCCCCTGTAGAGAGAGACAGTTGGATTCTAGGCTGTATAAAATATAGTTTTATAGTACATATGGCACAGAGAACCTGCCCTTGCCCGAGATTTGTACCACAGAACTGATGAGAAGCTTTCTGGCACTATGAAAAGGCGTAAGGCAGTGTGCCCCTTATTCTTGTGTTACCCTCTTTCAATGACATTGAAGATTCTTGCTGATGAGATATATGTGTATGGGTTGTTTCATGCTCAGAGGAAAGCGTGGTGCCAAGAGGAACACACAACTAATGATGTAGGTGTTTTTCCTGTTACCTCAAACTGTAATGTCCAAACAAAATTGTCTTAAATGGATGGAATGTTGTGTTTTGGAAAAATCAGTTAGCATATACTCAGTCACAGCAGTATAGAACAGCTTTTCTGGAACAGAGGAGCTGGAACTGCATCAAAGGCTTGGTGAGACTCCTATGCTCTAAGGCTTTGTTGAGAACGGGCAATTATTTTGAAAACACAAAAAGCAATTCAAGCTTTGTGGGCCAGCAGTAACTTTTCAAAGAAACTTAACAGCTGCTAGTCCTGCTTTACAAATTAGGAAATACATATTTTCCCGAGTGCTTGGAGATGTTGCTGATGGAAGGAACAATCTAAATATGTTTCTTTTTGGAAGTCTTTTACTACTACATCTGTAAAATGAGTAATTTTTTTTAGCTGTTCACTAAGTGAAGTACTAGAGGGGTGACTGACATGAGACTACAGGATTTTTCTTTCCACTTCTTGTAGGTCTCTTCTGAGGCATGTTTATGCTTTCTTTTAGATGCAGGACTATTTTGTTTTGGGATCCTGCGGTTTTGCTCCTACTGGACACCGAAGACCTCACAGAGATTTTAGGAGAAAGCAGGGAGTACTTCATCCTGATAATCTCTTTTGAAGGGATGTATCCCCAGCAAAGTGCTTATGATGATGCTTCATTTGCTGAATGCTCCCAGCTCTTCAGCACTGCGTGCAGAAATTCTCTGTTATCTGTATTTGGCAGTCCTAGAGCAATTCAGAACTCTTTAGCACTAGGGCTTTGCTTCTACAAGATCATTATCTTTATTTTTTTTTTTTGATCATCTCATGAGCTGTCCTTCCATGAAAACAAGCTTGTCTACCCATTGGGTCTACATCAGAGCTTGTACTTAGGCGACCTCCGTGCAGGACTATGTCTCGTGTACAGACTTGTCTGTAAACTCTGCGTGTATCTCTTTGTCCATAGTGATTCTGCCAGTACTTCAGGAAGTTCTGGGCTCTGCTGATGCCTGGTGTGAGATAGTATGTGTGGTAATACATACTTTGGCCTCCTAATTTCAGTAACAGCAGATGCCTATCGCTTGGATTTGAGGAAGTTCATTAAAAGCCCAGCGCTGCCAACTTGCTTGGGTGTACAGCACTTGGTTTTCCTTCAGCTCCGTACCGGTGTGAGCTCAGAGGGATCTCTTCTAGGCCGAGTTCACCACAGTCAGGAAATGATGGATGACTTCTGCTCTTGGCTCCTGGCAAGCAAGGAGGGGTCCCTGTGCCTGTCAAGCTGAAAAACTGTGGATTTGGTGCACTGAAGTCAGATTCACTTATTCCCGCTGAAATTCTCACTCCAGTGACCTGCTGGCCTTGGATTTGACTGGTTGCTCATGAGAATGAGACTAGTGTCTTAACAGTGACCTGGACTGACATCACCTAGAAGGGTTGTGCTCTCACCCTTGGATGCTGACAATTACACTCTTGTGGTTTCAGAGATTTCCCTGGAAACTATTCCCATTTTCTAGGAAGACATACTAGTGAGACATACTTTTCTTTCTCTTCTGTCCTAACTCAGGGTAGAGAAAGGGGAAGCAAATGTAGATTTGATTTTTTTTTTTTTTTAAATTTTTAAAGTTCATTTTCTTTCATGGCTCCCATGCGACCAAAGAAACTACAGTTCCAGGGCCTGTTGTGTAGTTACTTGCAGATGCCCAATTCTTTTTGACCTCCCAGACTTCTCAACTGGTTGGAGGCTTAGATGACAAAGCACTCCCGGTTTGCAGCTTGCACGGCTTTTGTCTCTGACCCGGTACTGTCCAGCTTCAGCGAGGGATGTTGGTTATGACCAGGGGGATCTGAGAAGAACTTGGATCTTTCCTGCTGATGTAAACCACATTTTATGCTTGCTCTGCAACAAGACTGACTTCTGAGTTTTGTTTTCTTTTTCTTATTGCTAGGCAATCTCAAATCTCAGTTAAATTTAACTGAAGAGATACTTCCCAGATTTCTAGGAATTGGGACTTTGTGGGACCAGAGCATACACATTTACATCCGGGATGATCAGGGTAGATCTGAACTTGTAGCAGCTTGCTTGTTCTCCAGCTCTTTGGGGAATCCTCTGTAGAAGCTCTTCTTTGGGTAAGGGTTACAACCTCTGAGGATTAGAGCTTCCCCAGACAGTGTTCTTCCTAAGCCTCTGCTGTTGCTGAAACTTAATTTCAACTGAATTAGATTTTTTTCTACCTTTTCCCTCCCTGTCTTTTTGTAAAGTCTGTGCATTTTTGAGTGACTTGTGCTGTCTTCTCATATTGGCACTACTAAATTCCCGGGACCAGCAACGTCCCTTCTCTACCACAAATGGCCAAAGGTTTGATGATCATCTCCTAGCTGTGTCTAAGACCCATTCTGGTCTCTTGTGTGGAGATGACTGAAGCATTCCAGAAGAATGGCTCAGCTCCTGAGGTTGGCCTTAGTTATGTATCACCAGCATAACACAACACTACTGCTGAAAGATCTAGATTCTCTACTTGGTAAAAAGCCATCCTTCTGTCCTTGGCTTAAATGTGGACACTGGGAGACTTCTGCGCAACTGAGTTTTTGGGAAGTTCTGCTGGGAGTCCCTCTCTTTATGGGTGGAGGTAAGCTGATCATGCAGATAACCAACCAGCCTCTCTCTTTGAAGCTCTTTCCTTCACAGTATTTAGACTATGCGGAGCTGTTTAACATGCAGTCCTCCTCCTGAGTCCAGAATTCCAGAAGAGATAATTAAGAAGATCATGTGGTTGGGAGAAGGTGAGGGAGAGATGTGGGGTTTTGTACTTGAAGTTTTAAAGTGCTCTTAAAGTGCTTGGAGTGTTGTTAAAGCAAAATTTTTTTTATCTGTACTGCAAGTGTAGGAATGGTCAAAAAAATCTTCGGCAGTTTGGGCTGATTTCTTTAGTTTGCACATTTGATGGCACTGTACCTTGTATCCAAACCTTAGTAGTGATGAATTTTTGTACAAAGCGGGTTTGGAGGAAATATTGAATAGGTTAGTCACTGCAAACCCACAAAAACTGGAAGGAGGACTGAAAGGAATTTCAGTGGGATTTTGTGGCTTCCTTTTGACTGCTGGCCTTCATATAATGACATTTACTATTCCCAGCTTCAGATAATAAACAGCTGTGTAAGACACACACAAAGTTTTCCTCCTCCCTCCTTTCTTACAGTAGCATTTGGTTTTCCACACCGCTTTCTCTCGGCTTCAACCCGCCAAAGAATCTTCCACTGCTGAAGGTCAGCACTGAGGCAGTGCTTTGGTGGTCCAGGTGGGAGGAAGGCAGGAACAAAGCTGACCTTGCTTCACCACGGGCAGCTGCTCTTATTCTGTTCCAAAAGCTGGCCTTGGAAAGCTGGATCGTGAAACTAATAGCTCAAAGTGTCCTTCTGAACTCATCCCTCCCCTCAAAGCTTTCTCACAGCTTACTCTTCGGTGTTTTGTTCACAAAAAGTGACTCTCTTGCTGCTCGAGTGTAATAAATGTGCTGTAAGTCAAAACAAAATGTTTGCAATTTTTGTGCAAGCGACAGCCCGTGTTAAATGTCTTAAAATATCACTACGATCTCAACTGTTACTGGGAATGTCTAATTCTGGTTTCCTGGGTTAAAAATACCTTGCTTATTTAGGGTTGTATCTTAGTATCTTTGTCCTATAATAGCAGATATTGCTGGACTTGAGTGTTACTGTGTCGCCATGTGATCTGTATAAAAAAAGCAGGACATTTCCTGAGGAACTTTTTTTCTGGAAATAATAGGAAAGGATTTCCTAAAGGAAAGAAGCTTCGTGTTTGAATTCCTTTGGATGTGTGAATTTACCCAAAGTCTCAGGGAGGTTGTGTAAAGATCTGGCTATTGAGCTAAGGTCGTCTCATTCAGGACTTTAATTCAAAACTTTCCCAGAAGTGTTTTTGTCCAATACTGATGTAATGTACATATTTGGATGATGCAATGCATGTTTTTACATATATTTTTATAAACTGGTTGTAGGCACTGAGGGAGGGCGGGGGGAAGCATTCCAATCGTTATTGAAAGAATACTGGATTTGTTTTTGAGACAAGAAATTTGTAGCTTTAGATCAGTGGCTATGAAACATGTTACAGTAAAACTCGAGTACAGAGTTTGCTGTGGGATTTAATTCCAGACCTTCATGTTCAACAGGCTTCTTCCTGGGGAGTGCGTGTGAGTAACTTCCCCAAATCCTGACAGATCAGACTGCACCAAACTTCTGTAACACCCAAGTTTATTTCCAGTCCTTTAATGCTCGAGGATTTATCTCCCTCTGTACCAGTACCTGCATTCTTCCTGCTGCCCTCTCTGCTTACTGCTTTAGCTCCAGTTCTCCTCGTTTCGTAAACTCAATGTGGAATTCTGTCTTAATGCTTTGGAAGTCAACATTTGTGTGATGGTGGTGGTGAAGCAGAGACCTCACATCCCGTGACTCCATCCCCTAAAGGAGAGCTTTCCCATCCTGCAATCTCCTTCTCTCCAGATGAAGATGTACTTGCTGAGATGAAAAGACAAGACCCTGGTTTTTACTCTGTGACTGCACGAGTAAAAGCTTAGGAATTCCATGTAGAAAATACTCTGGTTAAACTTTAACCATAGTGATAAATAAAACCACGTATACACATCGCAAGTAGAGATGACAGGAGGGAACACCATATAACACATCAGTATGAATGTACTGAGGGCTTTTCAGACTGAGGTAGGTCAGCGAGTTGGATGGCTTCAAACAAATCTCTGAAAAGGAGAAGGTTTTGGAATGTAACAAACAGTACCTCTGCCCTCTGGTAGGATTGCAGGCTATGCAAATGCTGAGAGATGATAGTTCTGCCTCAACAAGCAAACATTACAGCTTTCACCAAGCAATAATCCTTGCTGATCTGGTGTGTTTGCCTCTAATGCTTTAGCTGCAAGTGTTGATAGCAGAGCGGTAATGTAAATTAGACCTCGGATACCCAAATAATTCTGCTCTCGCTTGTAAACGTAACAGTCCTGTAGAATTGCAGGAAATGAGCCACTTTACACTTAGAGCACCGTTTTGCTTTTACCTAAGGTAGGTACAGTGGGGATGGCCCATCACTTGGGCAGCTGCTGTTTCAGCAGCTCTTGTTTGTGGAGGTCACTGAAAGCAGTGTGGAGGTCATTGAGGCTGAGCTTGAGTCTGAGACGGATGCTTGGATTGCCACGCTTGCTGTATGTGTGAAGATGCTGAAGGTGTAGTCTCAGTGTCAGTGGGATCTAGAAGGTGGTTCAGGTGAGCAGCACGTGCCTGTTGTAGAAAAAATGGATTCGGTCAGGGCTCCATTGACTCAGTCGAAGCTCAGACATCTGAAGTGCACAAGTAGCTCATACCAATTTAGATACCTTAATCACTGATTTAACCTCAGCTGAAGATGACTTCAGAAGGAATTCCAGCAATTTTAGGTACAGTGGATGTTTGCCATCTTGAGATCCTTGCATAATCTGTTGTCTTTCAGTCATTTTTTTTGCCAAACACTCAAGGAGTGTCTGCAGCGTCTTTTTTTTTTCTGTACTCCTGCCAAGATTCAGATGCTTTTTGCTTTGAAGTCAAGGAAGTCTTCTTCAAGGAAATGTCATATCAGAGTCGTTTTAGTTTTGCATAGCTCTGCTCATATTGAAGGCTGGCTTTGTTAGCCCTGAAAGCTCTGTCTTAGAGACATTCCTTTGGCTTTCACTTGCCAACTTGTGGATTGAGTTGTTAATACTGATAAATAATAAATTACAGATGCCTTGATTCTATCCAATCAGCCTGTCCAGTGTTCCAGGACTGAGTCTTGTGTTGCTCAGACTTCATGAACACTTGTTACAGACACATAATGTCTTTTCTGTATCATTGATGTAACTTGCCCTGTTGTGCATCAACTTGTATTTGAAGGACAATGAAGATAAAGTAGATTTTCTTTCAAAGGGAAAACCTCAGTCATGTATTAAGTTCTCACAGTCTCATTTCAATGACTGACTAAAGTCTTCACATTAATTTAACATGATGATTTGCAGCTTATTTTCTTTATTTTTTTTCTTTGTTTTTATTTTTGCATTGCTCTGGATACCACGCTCTTTGTTGCTAAACGAAATGATTAGTGTTAAAGGCGAGGGAATGCAGTTTACAGTTGCAGCCCTCTTTCATGAAGCATCTCAGATCTATTTAAATTTGTTTTAGTGCCTACTACCTCTAGCCAGTATGATATTTGAATGCTCTTTCGTGCTTCGTGGAAGACTTGGAGTAAAACAAGATTCACCTTTGATGGAATTTGCTACCATAGTTTTGTCAACAGCAAACAATTCCGTGTGGAGCAGAAAGGTCAAAAATACACTAAATGTCTTAAGCTGTCAGGGCTGTATTAATCTAATTTATAATTATGCCTTGCTGTAGTAGTTCTATAATAATTTGTTACACTGAGTGTGTTTTACTTTGTGTTGAGGGGAAAGCACCTCCCTGTAAAATGGGGATTGTGGGTATATTAAAGTGCTTCTGGCCGAAGCTGAGCGATACCTTTCTGGGGGAGGTTTTCTTCTCATCAAGCACGGTTCGGTTAGTTGGATGTGTACACAGACTTGCTCTCTGATGTGGTGTTTCAGGTGAATCGCTGCGAAGCTGTTAGGTTGGGAGTTAGGAGCTAAGTTGGTCAAGATGTCAAAGCATTAAAAAATCGGGGCTGAGAAGGTTGCGTTGAAGTCTCAAATAATTGACGTACAGGATCGGGCTGTGATACAGCTTTCAAAGAGTGTATTCTTATAACTTTTTATGAGGAGACGACATATAATGTGGGAATAAGCTGATCAAGAAGCTTGTGGGGGTTTTTTCCCTTTTATGCATCATCTCCTGCACATTTTATGAAAGTAGATACAAGACATGGCTTAAAGTGGACCTTTTGATTTGACGCGTTGACTTGAATGGGTGGGTTAAAGCTCTTCTACAGTTACTCTTCCCAACACACCTCCCATCTCCCACCCCCTGCCATTTACCCATCTGGTGCTGCTCCTCTACTGAGTGTTCTTTCGTCACTGGGAAGTAAGGGACACCAGAAGTCTTGAAGACAGTTGGGTTTTTTCTAGCTGGCCTACGATAGATATTGATGAGATGCCTTGGAGCTTTTTAGAACAACATCGCCGAACATTCTCTTTCAGGCAAACAAATTGTTAAAACAATGCTCATGGGTGTTTTAAAGCGAATTTTCCTTCTCATTTTGCATTTAATATATAAAACATATATGCAGAGTGCTTAGTGCTCACCGCTCCTGTAGAGCCTTGTTCCTCCAGGAATCCAGAAAGTAGCCCAGTGTGCTCAGGAATTGGGAGACTTGATGTGTCCCAGTTTTCATTCGTACCGCTAAGACTTTCACCATGTCAATCCATCACTCCTTGTTGGTAGCATTGGATTTTTATTTTTTTTACTTTTGAGCTGGCAAAAAAAACACCCAAAAAACTTGTTTTTGCCACAGCATCTTTCCTTGTCTCTGAACACCAATTATGGCAGCGTAGCAACAGAGAGAGGGGGGATGTGTTGACAGAATATTCACATATAACATCAGATCTGGAAAAGATATTTTGATAATCTAAAATGTAGGACTACAAATTGTTCTCTTAATCATTTTGTTTTCAGTGCCTGCGTTCGTGAAAGTAGTTCTGAACAGTGCCGCTTCTGGCTTAAATCCTAAAATCTTTGCTGAATTCATGAATAAATAGGTCTTGACTTTGTAAAGCTGGAAATCGTAGGGTTTTGTTGCATTCATGTCTCTGTGAAGGGTGAGGGAGAATCGTAGAGTAGTAAACATGCTTAAATAATTAGAATATTAGTTACACTAGATTAGATTATCTCTTTTAGTATTTCATACTGAAAATCAGTAATTCCTAGGCTTTGCCAAGTGAGATGCACAGAGGCAAGCATTAAAAATTACGTGTTACAGTTGACTTCAGACTCTTCTCAGTACCAAGGAAAATATAAAACCAGCAAGCCTTTTGCTACCGAAGGGAAAAAATGTAGGATACATGCCGTCCTTTCGTAGCTAGTCTTTTCTCAAAACTATTATTTTACTTGGAAACTGGTCTGAGCAGAAAGTGTCAGTCATCTACCTGAGATTCTAGCAGCAGAACACTGATTTGTCATATCTGTGTCACAAAACGAGTCTTTCCAAATCTGGACAGAATTTCAGCTCGTTTTTTCCCGTAGTGTTTACGCTGGAGAAGCTTCATAGTAACAACTCAGCTTTTTTTTTTTTTTTTCCTCCAGGAAGAATGTCTGTCTTTTGTTCTTACAACTTCAGCGCATTGTTCTTTTGTGAATGCCTTTTTCCATAAGTGCTGTGTGGGGCTTTTTATTTGTTGGGGTGTTTTGTTTTTTTTTAACGAAAATACAAATAAAAATCTTGCATTAATTTTGTGAAATTGCGTTTGAACTGCTCCTGACAGAAGTTAGTCAGGTTGATGAGCAGTGATACAAAGCTGCAATTATCTCTAGCTTTGTACTCCCGTGGGGCTTCATTAAAGTGGCTCCTCTTTAGCTGCTCCTCTTTCCCAGTGTGGTGAAGCTCAGGATTCAGCAGACACAACAAGTATTTTTTTTTTTTTGTGTATAGTATTTCAGATCTGCAGATGGAACATTTAACCCCCCCTTTTTTTTTTTTTTTTTTTTTGCTCCTCTTGCAGCAACAGGAGCTGTGGGAGTTCTGACAGACCTTCTAAAACTTAAACCTCCTTGTTTGATAGTAATGTAGTAAAAAAAAATCACCTGTTCTGCTGTATCAGCTCGTTCGCTGCTATGGGCTAAAGACAGAGACAATTGCAGCACTGAAATGGTTTCAAACTGGTGTGTTCCTAATATTGCTTAATGCAATTTGACAGGCATTTAATACTTTAATTCGTAAAATCTTATTTCATCGTGGGATGGTGTGTATTTAAGCAGGCTTTCCTCAAGTTTTATGTTTGACAATCAACCCTGAGGCCAAGTGTTTAATACTTCAGACCTTCCAGGCTGTTAGTTACGCATCCTAGTAACATCCTCCTCTTCAGGTAGAGATTTGTCTTTTCCTAACTCTTCAACCTTCTTTAATTTGACAATTTTACCCATCAAATCAAAGCATGAGCCTCAGCACAAGGCTGTAATTAAGATGCATTGGGTTATGGGCACAAAAACTGTCTGATGCTAATACTTTTTAATAAGAATATGCGTCAGTGGGCACCTGATTTTCCAGACTCTTTAAATGATTACACTCTATATAACTTGTATTAGAGTTATAGTATTTACAATTCAATTTTTTTGTTCGTTTAGGGAAAGCATAGTTCTTTTTCTGTAATGTATATGGTGATATCTCTACCAGCATTTAAATGTTGAGTGCAAGTCAGGGGAAACTTGTAATTTATACATGCATATTTAACTCCTTGTTGAGGGAGTGTCTATAATCTTTAGAAAAGAATGTGCTTAAGTCACTATATGCGGTTCACAGTACGCTGTCTGTGCCTGGAAAACGAACGTTAACTTTTGTTCAATATTTATTTTTAGAAATAGAGATGATATGAGGTGGTCTATTGAGAATATTTTTCATAAAAGAGAGTGTGTCAATATATAGAATTGGCATCGTGCAAATCCTGGCTTTCTTAGACTCTCTCAGCAAGGAGGAGGGGGAAAAAATGTATTGTGTCCAGTGAGAATTAAATGTTCTAGTATTGAACATTATTTTGTTCCATTATAATGGAAGACAAGACTCTATGAAAGATGACTCTAAATTTATTTTTCTTTTTTTTTTTTTTTTTTGCAAATGGGATTGTCATCTGGCTTGAAGACAATTTAGAGCACCCAGGACAACAGTCTATGGTCAATGTGTGTACGTGAGGAGCTCGCTCAGCGGGTTCCAGTCCAAAGAAATTCCTTGCTTGCCTACAGAACAATGCAAGGAATCTCTGAGCCATCACTTGAGAAGGAACTTTCTTTGGCATTTCTGTAACTTGCTGAGGATTTGTGTAAGTGAAATGCTCCTATAAAAAAAGGACACTTTTAGAAAGTGCTTGGGGAAGTAGGAAGGGGGAATGTGATTTCCTAAACTACTTGCCTTCCTAATCATGGAGGAAGGGGTCGTGGCATGAATGCCATCATCTACTTCCTCACCCATTCCAGTTAGATTGGGCCCCTTATGGTACCTCTCCTATAATTAGAGAATGAGGCATTCTTTAAATTTAAGGATGTGAGCTCCTGGCTATGTTTCCTTCCCAAAGGCAGGGGGCACCTTTTCAGTACCGTTTCCTCCCTGTTCACTCCTATTTGCTGCCTGGATTTGGGAAAAGGAGCAGAACAGCGTGTGTATCCACTGGGGGGTTATAAGGCAAACCCTAGCTTAAGTATGTACTAGAAGTACATTTTTTAAATGTATGTTTTAAATGAGTGTTTCCAAGAATCCTAAGGGGCCAGAGAGAGGGCATGCTCTGATTGCTGGTATTAGAGCAGTGGGGGAATTCCTGAAGAGTTTTAATGGTCTGCTAAGAGTGTGAAATGGTTAACTGGATGGGTGGGGACCAGAGCTGAATTTCTTATAACTCCATGTACTGGGTGGGAATACAGTGCTGGTGAACCCATTTCTGTGGATAATACGCTTCTGTCAGTCTAGTGATTTGTATGGGACCTCGGCACGTGACTTAATCTGAACTGTATCAATACCCTGTTGCCTGTAATCCTCAACAAGTTCTTGTGGTTCAGCTGCCTGGGGATAACATTCTGTCTGTGCTGTTACTGGGGTGAACGTGAGGAAGCTTGTTTGTCTTTTGAGAGGGATAAAATAACTGCTTGCGTCCCACAGTATTGAAGTGAGAGCTGTCTACAAGGTAGGGTAGAATTACTGATTGATGACAACTTGTCTATTGTATTTTCCTTATTCTTTAAGATCGGTTTGTTTTTTGTTTTTTTTTTTTAGTTAATGATATTTTGCCGTGGAAAGTCAAGAAGAAAGAAAAGGAAAAGGAGTTCTATGTGATGTTATCTCAACCGTTATCAGCTGGCTAGTAATTAATTTACATCCCAAGAAATTATTTGCAGAATTTAAATTCCTGAGCTGATTACTAATGGGATTCCATAGCAGTAAGCAATTTGCAGCATTCGACTCATTATATGAAAGAAAATAATAATAAAAAAACCCAACCCAAACAAAAACCAACAAAGAAACCACCAAATAACAAAACCTACAAACTTTGTTAGACAAGTGGTAGCAGTTCAGCTGTTAGAAGGGCAAATAAAGGAAAGGTGGCTGCATAGAGTGGTCTAGGTGGCTTGGTGATACAGGGTTGTTTATTTTTTTTTTTTTAGGAAGATATAAATACTAGTAAAGCTAAATATTTGGAGAGTTTCAGCAGGGTCTGTAGCTATTGCAGCTGGGAATGTATCTGGCAAACCAGAGCTTTCTGCAACCGGTGAAAAGGAGTTAGAGATTTCTTGGCTTGGATGAGAAGGGAAATAGTAGGAGTAAGAGGTGGCATCGTATAGTCTCTGTGGATGAGGTTGCTGAATGAAATATCCTGTGCAGTTCTGCTGTCTAGTTTTCAAAAGGATTTGGAAAAACACAGAGGATGCAAATAGGAGTTTCAAAATTGATTTGAAAGCGGGAACGGAGAAACTGCATCAAATGAAAACTGGCAGCTACAAGTAACTCACCGCAGCTAGTCAAGAAACTGCCATTTCCATGGTAGAAAGTGCCTCAGAAATGTGCTTCTGAACTGCAGCAACTGCCTTAAAAAAACCAAACCAGTATGGGAACAATTGGATGAAACTGGGAAATACATTATGAGGAAAATTTAAGCTGCTAAAGAGATTACAATTAAGATTTTCGAACTCTTGAGTTGGTGAAAGTTCTCTTTTGGAGAAATTAATATTAGGTGCACAAAGGTATTTGGTCGTTCTGAAGCAAGTGTTGACTGTTTGCTTTGAAGTCGGGGAGGGGGGTGAGGTCAGTTGTGTCACAGTAACTAGGCTGGTGTCTTGAGAACCAGCGAAAATGTTCTTGTCTTCTAACAGCCACTCTTTGCAATGTGTGAAACTGCCTGTGGAGGGTAATGGATCTTGGAAAAACAAATCAGGGCTCTTTGAGTAAATGCCAAAATGGAGACTCCTTTTTCTTGTAGGTGTAGAAAATGATAGTGCTTAGTGTGAGGGAGTAGCATCTGTGTATACAGTGTGGAGAGAAAACCTGGGAATCATTAGTCTTGGAAGATTAAAGGAAGATACCAACCAGCTTTATTGCCCAGAGGTGATTTGTAGCTTGGGCTCTGGCTGCAGAGGTCTCGTGTTGCAGGGAAGGAGGTAAAAGCCAGTAACTTTGTGGAGGTGGAGAAACTTTCTCGGCTCTTAAGGCTTTTAGTTCCCTCCGCTTCGTTAGACAAAGCGGATGCCATCCATCTTTAACGAAGGAGAGAGTTCATGCTGCTCTTGGAAGCTCAGTAACAAAACCCAGTATAAAAAAAAAAATAAAAATCCCCAAACTGAAGTTTGTATTTAACCTGCAGAATTGTAAATTTGAAGTGATACCGTATGCAATGTTAAAGTAG
The DNA here is from genome assembly GCA_013396935.1 of Baryphthengus martii. Classification (NCBI taxonomy): domain Eukaryota; kingdom Metazoa; phylum Chordata; class Aves; order Coraciiformes; family Momotidae; genus Baryphthengus; species Baryphthengus martii. The sequence goes on along the minus strand of VWZK01015046.1, from coordinate 232,248 downwards.
CTTATCATTGACTGTAAATTTTGGTTTATAGCTTCTGCTGTTATTTTAAACCCTACTCACTGACTGAACTTAAGTCAGGAGGCGAATTTCTTGCCTGAAACTAAATTTTACATCCATTGCCATGTACAAAAACTAAAAGACCAAATGAAATACTTAGATAAAAGGTGTTCTAAATGACTTATTATATATAGAAACTATAATAATAAGAGGTTGATACAGCAGGATAGTTTCATGTAGTTGAAAAAACCCCACCTCTTTAGGTGTGAAATGCTTTTTCCTTATTGACAGAGAGTTTAGTGAGGTAATAAAGGAACACCATTATCCGTGAGATGAAGTAAAGCATGTGAAAGTTGATACAAAAATTAATATTTTAATAGGACAAGACATGCTGAAGCACTAAATTTGAAATTATCTTGCAGATAGGGAGTGTATTCCTTTAGAGATAGGCTCAAACCATTCCTTACGTGGTTATAGAAGAAGGGAATAGGGGTGGTTCTTCAGTTTTCTGAAATAAAGCTATTTGTGTACAATCTGGACATAAAAAGAATTTCTGTGTTGGTGTTGCACTCTGTGTGGTCTGCATTTCTCCAACAATACTATGTTGTTAAGTTCTTGGTTTGAAGGATCAGCGAATCTGTACTAGCTTGTTGGGTGTTTGTTATGAAAGCTGATAAGCTTTTTTCGGTTATAAGTATATTAAATGTGAATTGGAATTCATTCCTCAGTTATGTTAACTTTGAAGAGATTAATTTTTTTAATTTCCATTTATTACGTGTTCTCTAAAAATAGGTAAACTCTGAATTATTTTTTTCCTCTGGCATTTGATCTGGATTGCCATTTTCATCTGTTGCTGTTACTTAGTTTTCCTGCTGTGTTTTGTCGATTTACAGTTCATACTTTGTGAAGGAGTCCATTGGTTTTGGTGTGGATTCCCACGTTAACTATTCTTACATGACTTTTTTTAGCTCAGCAGGGTGATGGATGATCAGTTTTTGCAGTTTGATCTTCGTGGTCACTGCTGTCTGTTTTATTAAAAGGAAAAAAAAAAGCCTATTCATGATTTTTCTACTGCTGCCTGCGTTAAATAATCTGATTTATTTGTAGATAATTTTTGCTCCAAGGAGTCCCTATAGCTGCTTCTTAATTCACCCACATGCAGTTGACTTCACTTGCCATTCATACAGAATCCTGAAGGTTCCTTTGGCTACCATCCAGCTATGCCAAAAGTGTAATGGAATTTGACTAACATTTGACCCAAACCCTATGATTTCAGTGATTTTTATTACATATTGCACATAGAAACTGTGATACGTACGTAACTTATATAAGTTTAATATAACTTTATATATTAATCATTTTAGTATCTTTGGAAGATTAAATATATCTTCCAAATTGTGCAACAACTGTCATTAGATATTTGGTCAAGCGAACATAAAGGACGGAACTTCAGAGGTGAAGGTGAACGTGGAAAAAAGGACAGTTCAAATTATTTAGACGGTTCTGGGAACACTTTTACGCAGCAGCTCTTTGGAGAGGGCTAATGGGGCTATTTGGCAGAAGGGAATCTTTTATTTTTTTGTCATCTAGGGATGACTTGCAGGCTCCTCACAACTCATCAGTGGTGTGCTGTAGCGTAAAAGATTGAGAAATATAATGCTAGGGGTATGTTTTTTTATTTTTTTAATCTACTTCCTGATAAACTTGTAAAATTGTGGGTGGTGAGGGAGTTTGGTTGTTTGACCCTGTCAAATATTGCCATTATAACTAAGAAAACATTAAGATTCATAAATTTACATATGTAAGCATTCATCTTGTGCTCATTTATCATCTTTATTATGGGCAGCTTAATTGTGCTGAGTGCTAAATACCCTCAACTGTCCTAAGACTGAGATTTGAAGCTCTGCCAGGAGAAGAGTTCAGCACAGCAAAGATTTTTTTTTTTTAATTTTTTTCCCAACTTGCTAAAACCTGGTTTAAACAACTGATTTAAGAAATTGAGTAGTTTAAGACACCGAATAATTAAAAAAGTCATTTAAACCACTTATTATTAGTAGGAACCATGATGAATTTTTTATATAAAGAGTACAAATTCAGGCATGCTGGGGGAAAAATAAAGGTACTTGAAGCGCCTTTTGCTGTATGTAATTTCATAAGCCTCCTATGTTCTCCACATAAATTAGGCTGCCTTACCCTCAGAAGCACTTGATATTCTGTAGCCCTAATTAAAACTGCCTTATTTACGCTGTGGGCCTGCTAAGTGTGTTCTGTCACTGTTTAATATTGTTTCTCAGCATTTGATTCATTCAGGATAAAACCCCAAATCCCTTATTTCACTGGGGACTAGGCTGGATTTTTTTCATAGAAATAGTGCCATATCTCATAATTTTGTTGCTGCAATTCTTGTGCTGTACCTTTTTTTTTTTTTAAAAAAATAATCTTTTCCACCACATGTTTGGATAACGTGGGCCTTATTACTAAAGAGAAAAATGTATTAATACGGGATGGAGTTGTGCTTTATTTTCTGAGAGCCTCAGTGTTTGGGGGAAGGGAGGGAAATGGGTCATATCAGTGGTAAAATCATGTTGTATGAAGTGCAAGGCTTTTGATGAGCTGTTCTGTATCTAACATTACATATGAATATAAAGCAAGTTGCCTGTAAAGCTCGCTTTAAATTTTAATCAGCTGCAGAAGAGAGAAGTGGCAACTTCGGCATGTGAGTGCATCGAGCGCAGCATGCTAAACCCAAATTCCAGTAGGATAAATTGTGAAACAGATCTATGGGGCTTGAATTTTTAAGCTGCCATGATAGATGTAAATTTTAGGGACATAAATTTTCCTTCCTCCCCTCTGTCTGAATCAATCTTCCTGGAAAAAAAAAAAATAAATGGCAGAAGATTTGAATTTGAGAACACAATGGAAATAACAGGAACTGAGACCAATAGAGGTGACTAATCCTCTAATTACTTTCTCTGAACACTGGGAATTGTGCTGCAGAATATCCTTCAGTACCATCTAGAGTAAGCTAAATTTATTCCATTCCAAAGCTAGAGAGGGAGGGATTTTGCTGCCAACTCGGAATAGTAATGGGCTGTGGTGGGCTTTATCTGATAGAAGTCAAACAGATGTGGCTACTCTGTCAAATGTCTCTCTGCAGGCTTGAATTTTCCTGGATGTTAATTGCCCTGGGCTCACCCTTTCACACCCTGGGTTTTGAAATTTAACTAAATAAGGAGGTAGGAAGAACCCTCTGCTCTGGGGGCAGGGGCTGAGGAGGTGGCAGATTTCCAGCAGTGACTGTTTGTGTTGGATTGACCTATAAAAACTCTGTTTGGTCTGATATCAAAGCTATTTAGTGGCAGACATGACCCATATTTTAGCTTAAGTGCTCTCAGACAGTTCCCTTGTATTTTCTTTACTCTGTAGGGTAGTGTTGATAGGGGAATTTTTTTCCCCAGGCTGAAGTTAGAAAATAGACCAAGATGCTGCAGTTAAATACCTGGCTTTTGATTGAGCCTCCCTGTACTGGTACTGGATGTGTTTTGGGTACCTCCCTGGTAGCTTGGAGTGTAACATTTTTGGAGTGACAGCCAGGAACGAAACATTCTGATAAATAAATCCTAAATTTGGTTGTTAACACTTAGTTCCAGTTCAGGTAGGTGACTAAGAACGAGAGAAGTACTTGTTGCTTTCCTATTGTCTTTCCCAATTTGCGAAGTGGAGAAGCATATTCCCGGAGCCGCACACGTCTCCTGCATGAAGAGATGGTCTTTTTTTTTTT
>VWZK01015046.1:185889-228434 GCA_013396935.1 Baryphthengus martii | reverse complement strand
CTGGATAATTTAAAAAAGAAGCACAACAAACTCTGGGAATCAGGTCCAGACTTGTTTTCCATTCTGTACAGATTCAGAGACAGCCTTGGAAGGGCTTACAGCCAGTTGCGTTTGGAAATGAGCTCGGTGACGGCACAGAGAGTGAGGAAAGCTCCTTGCTTCCCACTTGTTCACAAGTTGATTTTTCAGCTCCTGTGCAGCAGCATAAATCAGGATTGCAGTTTGTCTGCTGTGTAGCATGTTATCTTGGTGACTTAAATCACTTAAGTAGCTCAGTCGGAGTTCAAAGTATGTGTAATTTTAAAATAATACGAAGTTGTGTACAAGGAATATGAAGAAGTTCTGATCAGATTTACCACCTTCATCCCTATAGGTCCTACCCACGTTCCCTTCTGTGCCTTCTGCCCCCCAAATGTCTTGCAGTAAGGATAGCATATCCTAGAACTGTATCATAGAATGCCAGGTTGGAAGGGACCTCAAGAATCATCTGGACCAACTTCTCAAGTGGGGAAAAAAAAAATAAAAAAAAAAAAAAATCAATTGGTTGAAGTGAGATGGCCTAGCACCCTGTCGAGTCGTAAAACTGCCCAGGGTAGGGGATGCTCTGTTTGAACAGGGAACTTAACTTGCTTTTCTTTCCTCTGAGAGCTGCTCTGTTGACATTTCTCCAACTTGCTTCAAGTACCAGTTGAACTATTCTGCAGGAACTTTGCTTTTTTTGTTCCTAGTCTCCATAAAGGAAAATACTACAAAGTCTGGCTTGTTGGGATGATTTGTTGCAATTTCTGTAGGAATCTCAGATGAACAGAAAAGAATCTGATTGTTTTTGGTTTTTCTGTCAACAAATGGTCTGGCTGTAGTGTGAAGTCTAGAAAGCAGCTTCTGTCCCTTGCTGGGCTTTATAAGATGTAACTGCTTTTTATAACACTAAATGGCTTTTTGGCAAGAGGTAATTCACTTCTTTCTTTCTTTCTTTCTTTCTTTTTTTCTCTTCAGATTTTTGTGCAGTTGCTTAACAGGTCTGTTAAGGTAACTGCCTGGAGAGTCTTTGGCTGTCCTAATGTAAAATTGATTTGTGTCAGGTGGAATTTATGGTTTCTGGAAGCTGCCGAATGAGATGCAGCTCCTCATCTTCTGTACTCTCCTTTTGGCAGGCAGGCTTAGATTGGTGCTCGTGGGCGCTTTGATTCACAGAAGCGTTCACCGCTGATGTGCCGAGTGTACAAATCTTTCAGACTGTGTATTGGTAGAAGCCCTTGAGGGGTCTTGATCACTGTAGGGGTTTTTTTTTGTCTGGTTTTTAGTTGAGGATTCTAATTTGTGGCTATTTTGTGTGCTTGGCATATCCAAATACGTAAGCGTAGCCAGGCATCTGCTGCTTTTGTTCCTGATGTATATAAATGAGTTGTAGACTGTTGGCACCAGAATATTCAGCTACAAACACTGTTGCATCCTTCTCTAATTACTCATATTTTTTGTGGGTGTATCAAGAGTTTTGGGGGATGCGCTCCAGCTGCAGTGGCAAATTCACGTTTATTCTTTCATCTTGAGATTTATAGCCTTGTAGCCTTCCAGGAGAAATCCTACCCCTAGTGAACTAATGCCAGGAGTTTGGGGCTCAGAAGTTTTGCTTTCAGAAGGTCTTACTGGTCTTCAGTACGTGATCTTGGTCCAGTGAGCATCATATTCAACACAGCTCTAGGCTTTTTTCCAGTCAACAGTTCAGTATCTCCTTAATGTGGCTGTAGCTGAACTGTCTCTTGTGCAAAGTCTTTCAGCAGACTGAGAGTCTCTTCAGCTTCTCTGGCTTTCAAACAAGAAGGTTTTTTTTAGGCTTCTTTACTATGGTGATGAGGAGAAGCAGCTCCATTATATGAAGATTGTAAGCCTTGGTACTACCAAAGACCAGCATGACCAGGAACAGCAGCTCTCAGCAGAGCTCAGCTGCTTATCTTTTAATTTCTTCCCTGTTTGTTGCACATAAAGGACCTTAAATGCACAGTCTATTGTTAAGAGTCTTGTCCCAGAGCAGTATCCCAGCAGGAACATGACCTTTTCCATCCTACTTTTCTGGGCTATTTTGCTTCCTTTTCACAAATGGCTGTAAAATACTCTGCAGAACCATTTTGCCAATTGGTGCCTGTATGCACCTTTCTCTTAGTGATACAACTGCGCTGTGGGGTGAAGCTGAAACAGGAACAGATGTGTCTTCCAAAAAGTATCTTAATCACTTGGTTGTAATCTGTATCTAATACAGTGGGAGAATCTTTATCTACTCTGTAGGGATCTGTTGAGCATGAAAAGAGAATAGCTGGTGGAATAAACGAGAAGTTGTAGTACAACTCAAAGTATGACTAAGTTATTGTTAGTTTCTAATATATGAGCAGTAAAATTCAGAGGGATGTGCTCCTCACAGTCTGAACCAATTGTTCAAAAATCAGTTAAGTTCACATATCCAATAGATGACACTCAGGACAATGATAAAACACGTACGTCTCCTGGCTTTCCAAAGCAGGTGAAATGTCCTCAAGGTACAACTACAGCGGGCAACTCTGGAGCAGTTCCAACAAAGTGTAGCAGCAATGTGCAGGCAATCATTTGGCAAGAGGAACATTCTGGAGTTTGGGGTAGATGATTTATGGTGTGGGTAGTTGATGTATTTGACACTACCACAGCTTTGTGTTGTGCCTCTGAGCCGTGTCATAGCTATAGTTTTGCTTCGGGGAGGAAATTTAGCAAGCTGACTACAGGAGGAAAACTTGGTTTCAGAGATGGATGAAAAATCGCTAGTGGTAGAACGTTACTGACCACGGATGGAAGAAAATGGAAGGGAAGAAGAAAGGTTTTAAGGGTTAGAAAAGCTAAAAGGCAAGATTGGGAGGAAAATGATTCACAGGTCGATCAGGTAAAGTGTTGAATCGTAGCCAAAAGTTTCATTTACTAAACAATTCCTGAGCAACCCTCGCCTATAGCCACAGGCACCTATTTTCAAGCTGCTTTTAGTACTTTAAGTGCAACGACTTGGTTTGGTTTTGTCCTCAGTATGACTTGGATCCAGTAAGCGGCTGCAACAGTGATGGTTTTGGCCACCTCATTTTAATCTGTGATTTAGTCAGCACCTACTCTGCGTTTTGAAGTTGTTTGGAATACCCCCTTTTGTCCGAGTAGTAGCCTACTCTACGGTGTTCCCCGGAGTAACAGTGTGTGGGCAAGTGGCTGTTACCCCCAACCTAGCTTTGCAGTAGCTTATCTAGAGATCCTTCTTGCTGTTGCCTCCTTGTGGAGAACTACAAGAAGGGCCTATTTTGGAGGTGCTTCTGGAGAAAGGATCAGCGTTCACCGTGTTGGCTGGCTGTCTAAAACTGCACACCGACACACGTGCAGCAAATATTAAACCGTTTTCTCCAGCTGCCTGTTGAGAAATGGTAAATTGCTTGAGTAGTAGGACGCAACCTCACGTGTGCATGTGTAGCAGATGGCTTTGATGTCTGCTAGAGACCAATGTGGTGTCCCTCCTGCCCCCACCCCCTCAAATCCCCAAGCTCAGCGTGAAAGGGTGCAGAGAACAAACTCCTGAATGCTTTGAAAGCCAGAAAAGCTGGAAGTGTAAATAAACCAGAGTATTTGCTGAAATGGTTTCTGTGTAGACACCGAGCCCCGTTCCGTGAGTTTCAGGGTGGTTGTTTGAAGTCAGCAGATTGAAGAGGGGCGGTCTGCAAGTTCCGTGCACCAGCCAGTTTATGATGGCTGGGATTGCAGGCAGTGCCACACATACGGGATTTTAAACTGGTTCTGTAAAAGTCAAGTTACTGATGTCCAGTTACTTGCTGCATGTGCCTTTGTAACTTTCCCCCAGTCTGTTAGTGCTTGAATCACTTGACAAATGAACAAAACTATCTGAAACCAATAAGGAATTTGTAATGTTTTTGCAGTTAATTGGTGTTTTTCAGAAGGCAAACGTTGTTCTACTGTTTGCCATGTACTAAAAAAAAAAAGGAAGCCGTTTGCCTGTAGGTAGTTGCAATCAGTAGGTGTATTAATTTTTGTGAGAAGTGCTCACTAAGTGCTCTACACCAAATTCCATTTCTTTGGGGTAGCGTATTGTTTTCCTCGCATTTGCTGACTCTTGGTCTTTTTTTTTGACCGTTTCCTGACGCTCATTTAGTTGTCAGGAGAACGTTGACAGTTGAAATATTAGAGACAGACAAGGTCTTGGCATTAGTATTCAAAAAATGTCTGCAGAGATGTTGTTGTGGTTCTAATGCAGACACTTGTTTATGAGGAAAGGAAGGAAGAACATTGAAGGATGGGCTCATCCGGAGCTGTGCAGGAGGCAGATGCAGACTTGTTAAAGAGCTGGGGCTGTGATTCTGGTTGGTAGGATCCTTTCAGCCCTTTCTGTGGGTGCATGAAGCCTCTAACGTTTCCATGATTAATGTCTCTTATTTTCTTTGCAAAAGGCTAGAGGAAAATTATGTATAATAGCTGTATTGGTAGCCACAGGTCAGTGTTAAGGTTTGTTGTTTTTTTTTTTAGTGTTATTGAAATCTAGTGTTACAGAAGTGGTAATTCTGGGCAATTACTGTTGGGTTTGAGAGAGAGTAAAATTGCCAGTGGTCTTTAGTAAATGTTGTGCGAGTTGACATTTGTCATAATGTGCTGGGAAACTTCCTAATTGGACACACTTGTCTGATGTGGGCAAAATATCAGCGTCGTGATTATGAGCTTTTGTTGTGTGCTCTTATAGTAACCTGACGGCTGCTGGCTCTGGCAGTCTGTCTGAAAATCCAGGGAAAATGTGATGTGTTCTTTCGCTTTAAAAGGATTCCTTCCTTGCTAGCTAAAGCTTCCTTTTAAGTTGCAAGATCTTTTGTCTGACATCCCTGAGTGTTTCTTGTGTTCTCTTTTTTTTTTATAAAAGAAATTGAAGGCCGGCAGCCAAGTAAGAAAGCATTTAACTCATGAAGGCACTGCTGTCATTAATTTTAAACACGTCACTGCGGTGTCGGTCAGCTTGACTACCAACAAAGAAAACTAAAGTGTTCCCATAAATCATTTTATTGTCCTAATCCAACCCAATTAACTAAACTAAAACTCCTATTCTAATGGAGCAGCCCTTCCTGTGAGACATCTGCCTCTTTTTCTTAATGGGTTTTAGCCCTCGCTTCTCCCGTAGCGCAGAAGCGTTGGGAACCATGATAATGTTCAGTCCCTCACGTGATCTTTGGCGAGCTAGTGTGGCACAAGTGAGCTGTGAGGTTTGAATTCCCAAATGGAGAGCGTTTGTGGTTGTGTGTGTTTTTGGTTTTTGTTTTTTTTTTTTCCCTTGGAAACAAAGTGAATGGATCAGAAGAAAGCAGCAAATTCTCCATTTCTAGAAGTGGCTTAAAATTGTTCTCCCTGTAAGCTGCAGCCTGAGGGCTCTTGAGTTTTGGGAGCTGCTTCCATAGTTCATTGACAACACTCCTTACACAGAAGGTTTGACCTAATAAGTTAAGTTAATGTAGTCATGCCGTGAGCTCCTGACCTGGTCTTGAACTCCTGGGCTGAAGATGACTAAGGGAAATGAGCAGCTTTATCCGTGTCGGTGTGTGGGAGAGAGCTGCAGCACACCAGAAGATGTTCCTCGATAGGGAATATCTGGTCGAGCGTGGAGTCTGTGTAGTAGATAAATGTAGAATCTCATACTAAGACCATTAGTATAATTTTAAGGGAAGAAAAATAAAAATAAAAACAAACCAGCTGAACATTGCAAGCCTTTATTCAGGTTTGATCCTTAAACCAGAATATTTACTATGCCTTTAGGTCTGTTATTGGTCAAAATAGTGCTTATTACAGAAAACAAACGTTAAGAATGCTCCTAACTGTGCAAAACAGGGGCTTTTAGAGCTCTCAAAGAATAGCCTGTCAAAGAAGAGCGCAAAGAAAATGTGGGTTTTCTTGTGGCATTTGGAGAAATCCAACAGTGGTATAGTTAACCTCTTGGAAAAAAAAAAAAATCCATCTTAGGTCAAATTACTTAACAACCTTTTTGTACACTCTTGCAGAAGGGGTGGTCTGCTGCTGGTTTCCCTCCTTGTAGCTTGCTGGTCAATAAGGACATTTCTGGAGATGTTTGACATTTACCTGTCATTGTGCAACAGGAACCAATTAAAGTTTTTCAGAGCCAGTGACTTTTCCGCACATTTCCAGGACAGTAGCTGCTGATGGCATCGGGGATTTGGAGAGAGGTGTGACTGGGTGCAGTGCACGCTCCCAGGTAGCACTGTAATGTTTGCAAATACATTACAAATACTCTGCCAGCCGGTTGGGCCTCCCTCCGATCTGTTGAAAATTGATTTTATTGTAGGTTTGTGTTCCTTCCTTTTTCTGAGTGCTAAGAAATACTGTTTTGGTTTTTTAAAATGAAACTTTTGTGTATCCTTATTCCCCTTACCTGCAAGGTGATTTTATATGTGGGATGAGGGAATTCTACTTTCTCCCTTCCTGAAATAGTGGTAAAACTGGTAGCACCTGCCTTTCAGAGGAACCAGTGGAGAGCAAAGGATTCAGGTGAGCTGGGATGTTCCAGGGGCTGGCTGAGTTGCAGGGAAAGGAGTCTCTGTTTGATCTCTTAGTTCCGCTGAGAGCTGACAGATTTGTAAGGCGCAGCCTTTAGCCGCTGCTTTGATAGCAAGCGCAGGGTGCGGGAATGAGCTTTTGCTCTCGAAACAGAGAGAAAGGGGTTAGAATGAAAAGTGTGTGTAAGGAGGCAGCGGGGAAAAAAACACAAGGTCAAGTATAAGTCCAGTCAGTGGGAAGGATATAGCTGAAAAGTTGAGTTGCGACTAGCAAGGCTTTTCAAAAAAACTAAATAGATTAAAAAAATACTCATTTTTGTATGCCCTAAAGAGCTGAAACTCAAATCTTAAGGCAGTGGGAGTGCCCTGCAGTGGGGTTTGCTTTGAGTGCTGAGGACGAGAGGAGCCTTCCTCTGAAGGTAAAGTGGCTCCTCATACAGCGAGGCTTGGAGCTGCTGCACACTGTCCTCTGACTTGCAAGCCCTATGAAGGTGGATGGATTACTGTGCAAACATGAGCTCTTCTCTTGGAAAGATGCTGAGGAGATCGGTCCTGTCATGTCAAGAGGGATGCAATATCCTCAGGATTCCCTTGTGGCTTGCATTCAGACTTCTTAAAAATGCCTTGGCTCTGACTTACAGAATCATAGACTTGTTAAGATTCATTCAAGATCAAGTCCAACCCTCTACTAAAAATTGTCATGACCTCTAAACCACGTCCTGAAGAGCCACATCCACGTATTTTTTGAACACCTCCAGGGATGATGATTCCACTCCCTCCCTGGACAGCCTGTTCCAAGGCCTCACCACTCTCTCAGTAAAAAAAATTTTCCTGATATCCAGCCTAAACCTCCCCTGGCACAGCTTAAGCCCATTTCCTCTCGTCTTATCGCTAGTTATTTGGGAGGAGAGACCAACACCCACCTGGTGTTTATATGGACAGAAAGTCACTAGCAGTGGTATTATTCTGGAAAAAAAATCTCTCGCCGCTGTTATTTGTTCCCTCCTTTCCTCCACAGGATTTTTGTCAGTTAGTCTCCGCTTTGCTATCTCTTTCCTCCAAAGGGAATTGCTTGAATTCAGCAGCTGGAGACCGTTAGTGATATAAACCAAACTGTTGTGTAGGCAGCTGAATTAATCTAACTGGTATCTCCCCACCAGCATTCCTGCTGGACAAGAGGCGGCAGATGCTATGGCCGGTCTGGAGCCACATGTTTCCAGTTTTGTTTGGCAGGCTCAGGCTATATACGTTAGCAAGACTTTCCCAGCATTTGTTTCTGTTGGGAACTAATTTAGCTGAGTGTTTTTTTTTCTGTGCTCAATTCCTGATTTTCATGAAACTTTTAAGAACCCAAAAGACAGGAGATAACGGCTCTCAAATGAAGCTGATGTTGGCCCTCACGCTCCAAAGTTTGGTGGACTTTTGAGTAGAAGCTTTGAAAGTACAAACTATTGCTCAAGTCGGTCTTGGCAGCCTTGGGGTGAAGGTGAGGAGGTACAGGTCTGGTTTAGTGCCCAGCTTTTGTTCTTTAGTGTTTTGGTTCTTCCTGGAAGGTGAAGTGGTGGTGTCCAGCCTGAAGCTCTCAAGTGATCTGCTTAGAGCTTGTGATGCTGCTGTACAGCTTGGGAGAGTCAGGGCTCTTCTCACAGCTTCAGTGGCCACAGCAGTGCAATTATGTGGCAGCATCAAGGGTTTTTTTTGGGGGGGGAAAGCCTACTGACAGGGGGGAAAAAAAAAAAAGTCTAAAAATGTGATTGCTAAAAGCAGTAAAAAGGCAACCTCACTCTTCTGGTTGCTACAAACTGATTTTAAGGGTGCTGGGGCAATCAATCTCCATACTTTTTGGGGCTTTTAGTAGCGTGGTTCTGTAGCTTCTCAAGCTACAAATTCTGCCATGATTTGCCCAGTGTCTGTCTTCCACTTACAGTCCTGTTTTAATGAAATATTTACCTTTCACTTGCCATAGTCACTGTGAATAGTTCATAGTTCTTGTTTTGTGTAGTTGCTGAAATACTGTCACTTTTTTCCTACTTGAAAGTGGCTAATTTCTTTAAGACCAGCAATTAAAATGTGGATAAAATGCCGATGAATTGGAGCAACTGTTGAGGCTGAGCAGACCGAAAGCACACGGGTTGAAACGTTATGAGAAATGTTCTTTGTCTTAGCAAAAAAATGATTGCACAATCCCAAGGAATGAAGTGTGGCATTTCACACTGAGAATAACTGGGTTCCAGTGGTGGAAAACAAAGAGAAGGCAAAATAAGAGGAGGAAGAAAAGTTGGGAGGGAAAAGGAACACACACATACAGGAAAGAGAAAGATTATGTCCTACTCTAATATTTTAGAGGAGATACTGACCCTGGTCAACTTAATGGGAATTATTAACATATGTAAGCTCCGAGTGCTGTAGGTGGAGGACATGACCTTAGTAAGTAATTCTGGAAGTTCTTAATTTCCCCCCACTTAGTTTTTCCATCAGACCTTAAACCTTCCAGTTCTGCATCTCAGAGTTTCCATTTGTTCCGGTATCTTGTCCGACAAGAGCACGAGCTTAGGGCACGCGTCCCTCCTTGGGAATTTTACCCATTTGCTGGTGGTCAGTGCTGCACAGAGTGGCTGGAGCTGAAGCCAGGACCGTCACGTTAATAGTTGGTGATGGGCCTGTCCTCTGTTGTATCCAAGGCTGCAATACAGTTTTGTGGAAATTAATGAGAATTTTGAGTGTGAAAGCCATTCTTTTCTGATGTTTGAAGTTATAACTGATAATGCAGGATCATAGAATGCTTTAAATTGGAAGGGACGTTTAGAGGTCATCTAGTCCAACATCCCTGCCCTGAAGGGGACATCTGCAACTAGAGCAGGTTGCCCAGAGCCCTGTCCATCTTCCCCTGGAATGGTGCCATCATGGGACATCCACAGGCTTTCTGGGTAGCCCATCACAGGGTCTCACCACCCTCACAATGAAGAATTTCTTTCTAATATCTGATCTAAATCTATCTTTTTTTTTTCAGTTTAGAACCATCAACCCTCATCATCCTATCACTGCACTCCTTGATAGTCCCTCCCCATCTCTCCTGTAGATTCCCTTGAAGTACTGAAAGGCTGCAAGAAGGTCTCCCCGGAGCCTTTTCTTCTCCAGGCTGAGCAACCCCAACTCTCTCAGCCTGGCCTTCCAGCAGAGGGTTCCAGCCCTTGGATCGTTTTTGTGGCATTCTCTGACCCCACTCCAAAAAGTGCGTGTTTTTCCTGTGCTGATGGAACAGGACAGACCTCCGTGTAGGGTCTGGACACAGAGCTGGACACAGACCTCCTTGTAGGGTCTCACTAGGGTGCAGTAGAGGGCCAGAATCTTGACCTGCTGGCCACGTAAGAATTGATGATTGCCATATTATGCTTAAAATGCAAGGTGTGGGGTGCTCCTGATCATCACTTCATTTCATTTATATTCCAGGAACGCCTGAGACCTACTCAGGGCCTGACATTCCCTCGTTAGTTGTCAAACATGCATAGAGGAAAAGCTCTTCATACACACTTCAGCCCTGCGGTTCAGTGTCCTAGCAAGTCACAGAGTGTTAATGACTTAATTTCAATTGCATCTGGAGATGCTCTTTGTTCTTGCCAGGTACTGTGTGTCAGCTGAATGGTTATTACAAAACACCATCAATTTAAACTGGGACATTTAGAATGGTTTAGGTTGGGAGGGACCTCTGAAGGTCATCTAGTCCAACCCCCCTGCAGTGAGCAGGGACATCCTGAACTAGGTCAGGTTGCTCAGAGCTTTGTCAAGCCTCACCTTGAATATCTCCAGGGGTGCGGGCCTGAACTACCTCCCTGGGCAACCTGTTCCAGTGTTTCACTGCCCTCATGGGAAAGAACTTATTCCCGACATCCAATCGAAATCTGCCCTTCTCTAGTTTAAAACCATCGCCCCTCGTCCTGTCACTCCAGGCCTTTGTGAACAGTCCCCCTCCAGCCTTCCTGTAGGCCCCCTTCAGGTACTGGAAGGTCGCTATTAAGTCACCCCTGAACAACCCCAGCTCCCTCAGCCTGTCTTTGTAGGAGAGGTGTTCCAACCCGCTGATCATTTTCGTGGCCCTCCTCTGGACTTGTTCTATCAGGTCCATGTCCTTGTACTGAGAGCTCCAGAGCTGGACTCCAGGTGAGGTCTGACCAGAGCAGAAGAGAGAGGCAGAATCACCTCTCTCAATCTGCTGGCCACACTTTTCGATGCAGCCCAGAATCTGTGTACTGCTGACTACCAAATACCTTCACCTCCCTTTTCAGCTGTTGTTACAACTGTTGGAACAAAGTCAGGGAAACAAGACTTTATGCCTTGAAATTACAAGTTGTATTGGGAGGTGGGGAAAGAGTTCTGGAAGGGACTGGGAAAGGTCATCTTGGACTAATCCTTTGCCTCCAGGTATTATCACCTAAACCAGAATCTTTAGCAAGTGTTGGAGCTGCTAAGAGCTTTCAGCAAGAGGCACGTTGTAAGAGGAGTCTCTAACCTCTTGCTGTAAATGCACAAGGTTTACAAAAAAATAATCCTTCCACTATGTGTTTTCAATAATTCTGTATTTAAATCCTTCTGCTACCCCTTAGTAGGCTTTTAGTATCCACGCCGATGTTTTCAGTACCTCCAGCGTGACTGGTTTATTTAACAATTTTGTAGCTTTGGGATCGAGCAGACTTTTGAGAGAGATGACAGATGAGTAGAATGTATTTAGTTGCTTAGTTTAACCAGCCCTGTCGGTGAATCTTGTAGGCGAAGAGCAGCATGAAGGAGCGGAGCTAGTGAGAGAACCTCTTCTAGAAAATTACCCCCTTTTAGCAGAAAACCGGAGAAAGCTTTAATCAACCTATTAATTCAATACTTAAGTGTCCACAAAGTGTTTTCAGAGCAGTACCAGTCACTACCTTTCATAATTGTCTGTAGTTATATGGACCATTTATTTACATATATTTCGCTGTTAGCCAAGACATTTAGTTTCTCAGCTTATTTCCCTCTGTCCTAAAGTTTTTATTTTGTGCATTTACGTTGTATAGCTACTGCAACTACACTTGGACTCCACTTAATCATTTCAAGTGAGGGTTTAGTCTTTTAAACGCTTGAGAACTGATCGTTAGTGCCACCAAGATTTTGTGTGTGGAATCTCAGGGGTTCTGAAAGGATCGCTGGGCTCTGCTCCTCCTTACAACTCTCTGCTGTGGCAGCTCAACTCTGTTTATTCATCAGGGCAAACTCTGAAAAACAGTTTCTTTCCGAGTTGGGATTGTTCTGTGTGGGGGAAAACCAGGTTGAAAGTGGTCACCCTTCAGCACAGGATATATAAAATTGCTGGGGAGGGACTTTTTACAGGGACTCGTAGTGACAGGATGAGGGGTGATGGCTTCAAACTGGAAGAGGAGAGATTTAGATTAGAAATGAGGAAGAAGTTCTTCGCTGTGAGGGTGGTGAGACATTGGAACTGGTTGCCCGGAGAAGGGTGGATGTTCCATCACTGGATGTGTTCAATAGCAGGTTGGATGGAACTCTGAGCAGCCTGGTCTAGTGGGAGATGTCCCTGCCTAGAACGAGGTGATTTTTAAGGTCCCTTCCAACCCAAACCATTTTAGAATTTTATGATAAATCCACTTAACTGCAATAATATCCCTGAAATTCTGGCACTTTTAACCCAAAATCAATTGTACTGCTCGCTTGTTTTAAAAGGAAGCAAATAAACCAAAGAACCCTAACCCCCAATTCTTTGCTGGGGTACAAGTCCCTAGGAGGATTAGGAACTTAAGGTTATTTCAGAGAGAAAACCATGTGTCTGGAGTAGAAAATATGACAATGGTAGGGATTGGCTACTTCTGAACTAGAAACAAACAAGTGTGGCTTGGGCTTTTCCATTAAAAACCAAACAAAAAGTTCTATTGTGTGGGTTTACTCAGCCTTGTAATAAAATGTTCCGATACACTGCTTTTCCTGATCGTACAAAGGTGTTTATAATCAGATTCATTTCAGTATATAATCTCTTTGTGGAAGTTGTGTGTAACAGATGCATTTTTTTGTTATTCAACAGGCGATCAGCTGTAAAGGTCAGCACAGTATCTCTTACACATTATCCAGAAACCAGACTGTTGTAGTGGAATATACTCACGATAAAGATACAGACATGTTTCAGGTAAGCCTTTCTGCAATGCCTGCATTGTTTCTTTCTTAAAAGCCACATCCAGATCCACAGTTCTCTGTTACATGCTTCTGGATATTCTCTGTGACCTGTGGAATGACTGTGGTTGAACCCAGTTGCATTAATCTGAAATTTTGCACTGTCTGCTCTTCTCAGACCGGTGCCGGCATCTGTTAATCCCCTCACTCCTCTCACTGTAGTCTGCTTTTTCTGCAAGGACGCTGGAGCAACCGCACAAATAGCACTAGAAAGAAGTATGTGCTCTGTGAGTAAGCACAGGAATACACACACCCCCCCACCAGTTAATCTAGTGAGTAGGGGTGAGACATGGGATGGAGAAGGAGGACGGTAAAAGCGACAGTAGGGAGGCAAATATGGGAACTGTGCACTAAAGGAGACAAACCAGTGATAGAATCATAAAGAAAACTGTTCCTGAAGGGTGTGCAAATATATCAAATGCTGTAGGGGACTGTGCTGAGTTGCTCTAAGCGCCCATCTAGCCAACATCTTTTCACTCTGCCCTGTATGGATATTTGGTTTTCTGCATCCTTTTAACATTCCAGTAACCTGAGTTATTTTCTTGTGCAGTGCTTATTTTTATATATAATGAGAAAGCAGAAATTCTGTACAAACTTAGACTTCGTGCTCAGAATAAACCAAACACACACAACCTGTTCCAGTGTAGACTAATGAGCTCTGTCTTGTCAGTGACCTCTGTAATTAGAGCATCTTATCATCAAGTGTTATCCCTCCTCATTAAGCCTTTCATATTTAGAAGGGTCAGCAGCTGAGTGTTGTTGACAGAAGAGGAGTAGCTCTGTCAAGATCTCTTTGCTTCACGTGGCTTCTGTTCTTTGCTCTCTATAAAAATTTTCCTAGTGTGACTTTGGAAAGATGAGGTCCACTGGTTAAAAACCACTCTCACTCACTTACTGCTCCATGAAGGATCACGCAGCCAGAGTGAACTGAAATAGGCTTTTCTATGTTGACAAGCAAAAGAAAAATGTAACCCATCCTTTTGGGTTACTCTGTGGTACTTGTTTACCTCTGCAAGATGCTTTTGTTCCTTGAGTAACTCCAGTGGAACTTTTTTCTGGATGCAAATTTTGAAAAGTTGTTTTTGAAAGCTGGGTTTTTTCCCACTTCTTGTGTACACTAAAAAAAGAAAAAAGTGTAAAAAAGAATTGCACAACAGCTGCTTCTTGGATCATATTGTATAGATCGTTCTTTCCTTGATTGCATAATATTCTAGTAGAGGTTACAGCTTTTACTTGTGGGGATATTGATAAAGAATGAGATGGGTTGGGGTGCTTTAGCTGTCACTCAAATGAAATCTAGCAGCCTGAGGCGAGGAAACACAGCATAGACAAAGCAACACCTCACAGATTCAAGGTTTGGGTGCTCCTTTTCTAAGGCAGTAGGTTAAGGGAGCTGATTAAGGATGCTTTGGATCTAAAGCAGGGGTTTGACTCAGCCAGGAACAGGCTGGTTAAGCAAAGCATAGCCCAGCTAACAACCTATCCACCCCCTGCTCCCCTTTAAGATCCACCGATGCTCAGGAGAAGAGGGACTTGGGCAGGGTGGTACCAGAGACAGTTTGGACTGTGCTGCCTGACCCAGAGACCTGCTACACTTTCACAGCTTGTAACAAGTCAAACTATCCCATCTTAATAACAGTAAAGCTTTTTGAGCTGAATCTTGTGTTGGTTGAGTGTCTCAGTTCTCCTCGTGCCCTCTCAAATGGCCGAGACGTCGGGGTTAAGGCCTCTGTATTGTTAAAATTCCTCTTTTCAGTGCAGTTTGTTTCTTATGTCTTGAGCTGTCGACTGTCATGCTGTGACTTGATCTCAGCTTCACCTCAAGCCCTGTCTGCTGGTTCGTGTTTCCACTCTCTGGCTTTCTTCTGAAGATCACGCTCCACGCGTTGGCCTAGAGGGACTGATAGCTGTGAGAAGGGGAAAAGGAATCGTCTGGTCGACTGTGGCAGGATTTTGCTGCTCATGGGATACCAGACAGCCGCTGAAGAGGTTTCTATTACTTAGATAAGCCATTAGATTTTAATTATTCTCAGTAATCTGCATGTGGGCAATCAGAGAAAAGTTACCTGAGGACTATTTTGTGCAGCCTTGTGGTACATAATGACAAATTACGTGGTGTCTGTTAATCCACAGAGTAAAGCCTTACTGTTGATCAAGCATCACTTGGATAGACAATCCTTGGAGTTTGCTTACCCCCAACATGTTTTCCTGGGTTTTGTAGAACCCTGAAAACGGAAGGATAGTACCAGGACCACAGGATTATCCTGAGGCCCATCTTTGGCTGCTGATAACACGTATTATTTTGGGCAAATCATTTAGCTTTTTTTGTTGTTTGGTTTTTTTGTTAACCTCAATCTTCCCACTTCACAGAGGGGGTAGTAGCACTGCAGGACTTGATGAAGGAAACCATAGTGAGGAATGGGAGAAGCTTAGAATGGTGGCTGTTAGCAACACCTCAGTGAAACCGAAATAGGGAAAATGGACAGCAGAGGTCTTTGTTTTCTTGATCAGGGTATCATTCCTAACCTGTGAGGACTAATCCAACAGATTCAGAGCTGATTTCTCATAAAAATGAGGGAAACTCACAAAAAAGCTGTCACTTTTTTTTCCTTCTCCCATTTTGAAAGTCTGCTGTCAGTCCTTTAAGGAAAACATGAGAAGTGGTGTGTTGGTGACTTGTATCCTGCACTTTTTCCTGAAACTAACAGGAAAATTTTGAAGACGTGAACATAGAACAGCTTCGTATTTTATGCTTTCCAAGCTTATAACCAAGGAGAAACGTGAGCAGATGCTTCTTGAAAGTGAGGCACATATAGAAAATGTGGGGCAATAAAGAAATTCAGAAGGCATTGAAGAGCAGTGTTCAGGCTGCCTAAATACCAGCACTTTCTTGATATTTTTCATAATAAAATGAAAATGCCTGTATTTTCATGCATGTAATTTAGCAGTTAAGTGGTTTAAATCACCATGCACATAACCTGCCCTCACCCTGTGCAGAAACACATCACTTGCTAACCATGCAGGTTATGTGCGTATTCAGAGGATGCTTGATGAAGTTTCGTGGGAATAGTCCTACCTCTTGTTCTTCTTCTGGCTTTTTTCTGAAGATAACAGGAAGAGTTCCTTACAAACAAGAGTTCTCACTTAAAAGTGTTTGAATACATTACTTAAGGCACTAACCAGCAAAGTTCTTGCTGCTTGAAAGCTGGAAGCGGTGCAGAAATGGGTGCTCTTGTCTTCCCTGCCTTGTTTGTAGCCTGCACAGTCACTTGACACACATCTCCTGGATCACCTTAAAATGGCTTCACAACCTTCTGCAGCCAAACTTTGAGACCTGTGGATGTTCAACTGCTTTGGAAGGTTGTCCTGGACATCTCATACAATTCTGTTACGTCCTGTACCTGGTTTTGGGTTTCTTTCCTTTGTGTTCTTTTTTTTTTTTCTTTCCCTGCTGTACTGGTTGTTCTGCTGTTGTGTGTGTTCCTTTCTTTTTTTTTTCCCTCCAGTGTAATTGTGTGGTGAAATTCGTGTACAAATGCTACTACCTAACTTTGTCTTCCTGAAATACAGATCAGTTTTCATCATATAATGACAAAAGTGATGTACTGACGTGTTCCATCTGGCATCTCCGAAAGTCTATATGCTGCAGCATCTATCTACTGCTAAAAATGAAGACTTTCTTCAGAGTTTAGTAACCATTCTGTTAATGAATGTGTTCCTTCATGACTTGATTGGATGAGAATGGGTTGATTATACCTGTTCGTGCCACTACAAGGAACTCAAATGTGTACCCTCAATAACTACAAGCTTCTACAAGAAGCTTGTATATTCAAAATGAAGAATTGGATTTTTTTTTTTTTTCTGAACAACAACCCTTCAGAAACTGCATGGTCCAATTCTCCCAGAGTGAAATTCTGTTGAAGTCCCAAGAATCTGGGGCCGTTAAATTATCTGCCGGCAGGTTGTCTGGTTTCGCCTTGCCTGAGGAGCGAACGTTTTTAATAGCGCTGTTTTGATTGACAGTAGACGCTCCCAAGTTGATTGACTGCCTGGCTTTTACACAGCTTTTGACAATAACCTGTAGTGTAGACAACAGTAGCTGTCTTATGCATCAGTTGGAAGATTTATGGTTTGTTATTGGAAGTAACTTAGTGAAATAATATGTAATATGACACAAGCAATAAGAAATGTCCTCAAATACAGCTTAAAATTACTAGAAAGAAGAAAGTCTTCTGTGCTGTAGAGGAAAGTGGAAGAATAATGAGTAATAAAGTCTGTAAATAATGAGTCCAGATCTGTAGTGATTATAATCTGAGTGCAACATCAGATCAGGTAAAATTTTTGGTGGCTGAATGTTGAGAGCACCAAGTTCTTCATTTATGCCCAGGGGCTTTCTTTTCAGGTGAACTCCAAACCAAAATGTTGATTTGATAGGGAGCATGAGGAAATTACCATGTTTTGAAGGCTGCTTCTTAAAATAATTCCTAGTCTTGAAATGTAGCACAGTACATGAGACTGATCCTCTGGAAAGCTTTTTCGACAGGCAAAAAACCACCAAGCCAACAATAAAAGAAAACCTCATATTTAAAATATTTGATGTTGCATGGGCATTCTTGTGACACAAATAAGTAAAATATCTGTACTACAAATTACTAAATAATATATTTACATAATTAATATACGAATATGCTATAAGTTAGTACATAAATATGCTATATATAATAAATATATCTAATATACATAATAAATATAGCAATTACTTTGCCTAAAATATTACCTGTAATTTCAGAGATTTAAAAAAACACATAAAAGCTCTGTATGTAGATTTTAATGCTAATATCCAAACATTTGGATTTCATGGTGACTGATCAGTGTGATGTGAGGAAGACTGGGAGCAAACACCTGTCAGTTCTGTTTTCCTTTAAGAGAAAATAAGGCAGGTTTTTCTCTAATTGCACCGAAGAGCTTTAAGAGTGCTCTATTTGAGAGACCGCAACAGGAAGAAACTTGTTATAAACAAATTTATTTCATGTTGGTTATTTATTACCTGTAAAAAAAAAAACTTCACCTACAGAGAGAGACTCATCAAAAGTTACGAATAAGCTGCTTGCTGCCGGTCGGTGCTGCCTCTTAGTAGGAATTGCATTGGGTGGGAAATAAAAGCTTGTTAGAAATAATATTGGAAAAAGAAAAAGAATATAGATTTGTATGTTTTAGCTTCAACTTGTCAAGTTTTATAAATCAGAAACATCCCACGTTAAACAGTTTCTAAACTCTGTCTCTTGGGTATTCTACGAGTCACTTTTGGTGAAATATTGAAGTGCATACTTTTTGATTAGGCCTTTTTTAGCATTTCCTTGGTGATTTACCTTCAGCAGCCCATTTTATACTCGAGTTAAGACTTGTGGAGAAAGTAACTGGATCTGTCGCTTCAGACAGGAATTTCAACAAGTGCTGGAGTTTAGCTGCGAGGTAGAACTGAAAGCAGAAGAGAATTACAGGAGAGATCCCTGTACTCTTGCTGTTGGTTCCGTCGTGACAAGGGTTAAGGATTAATAATATCACTTTCCTCAGCCTAAATAATGTTTCTTCACAGCAAATTTAGTTTGCGGAGCTGTTTGCTAACGATGGAGCCGCACATGTCTCGCTATAGGCGGCTTGGGAGTTCAAGAAGCTAAGCAGAACACAACTTTCTGGGGGCAATGCGGTCAGGTTTAGTGAGGAGGTTATTTGCTATACACTTAGATGCCTGATATTGAAGGTAATTTCATGTCAAGAATATTCTTTTCTTCTGTTTGATCACAAGGTGTCTATAAAATTAATATTCTGCTCCACTCCTTGTTCCTCAGCTCCGCTTTCCCAGTTATGCTCCAGGTTGGTGTAACACAAATTCACCTGTACAAGCGCTGATAAAGTCTCCCTGTATGTCTGGGTGGCAGCAGATCCCTCTGTCCCTTTTGCAGTGAAGTTTTCTATGCCAGATGCCTAGCTGTTTCCACTTATAGAACTAAAATTTATAGATGGCAAGATAGAAAAATATTCTTGCCTACTCATCAGCTATGTGTTATTTCTGCTGAAGAAAGTTATTTAATTTCTTTAGTCGTGCACATACTTGATTAGGAATAAATTTAATCATATATACCTGAAAACTTCTATTCTGGAACTACAAATTCTGAAAACATGAAGGTGGGTAGCTTTTTGTTATGATGCATCAAAATAACCAAGTGCTAGGTCTAAAAAACATCCTTTATTTTCATGACAAATTATCTTTGAACTAGAAATGTGACTAAAACTTGTAATTTCAAGCCAGTGTTTTCCTAATTGACAAAATGTAGCGGTAAATAATTTGCTGTGGTTGGATTTATGAAATAGCAAGGTGATAAAACTTCCATGTTGTTGATAATACTTCATCAAACAATTAATTGTTGGGCACGGATATACATCAGGTGTAGTGTGTGAAAATTTGTCATGCCACGTCAGGGCTGTATTTCTACCTAGGACAAATGTGAAAATACACATTAGCCTCTGGTTGGATCTTGCCATCCAAAAATTCCGTAGTGTACGGTAGTTTGCTGATGTCATCAACATTACCTTGGCAAAATTGTGTCCTTAATGCTTGATATTTCTATGACTTTTTAATTATACCATTATCTTATTTATTTTTTTTTTCAGGTTGGGAGGTCAACAGAAAGCCCCATAGACTTTGTAGTGACAGATACTATTTCTGGCAGTCAAAATAACGATGAGACCCAGATTACACAAAGCACCATATCCCGTTTTGCCTGCAGGATTGTTTGTGACAGGAGCCCGCCATACACAGCAAGGATTTTTGCAGCTGGATTTGACTCATCTAAAAATATATTTCTTGGTGTAAGTACTACTACTAATTGCTGTGTGTGAGCAAGCTCTGCTTTTTATTCTCTTATTTTCAAGCCTCAAAATGTCCTCGTATTAGTTGATAACTTCCACTGTCATGAAGACTTTTATTCCTCCAGTATAACCAGCTGCAGTGTTAAGTAGAAACCAGTTTTGTGTGCTTGATATAATACCTGTTCATAATTATCTTTAACAGCAAAGTTCTGCTTTTGTAACCATTACTGAATTTTCTTTAGGATTGCTCGAGATATTCTTGAGAGTCATTGTGAATAAGCTGCTGGTGCAGTTCCGAGCGTTGAAGACCAAGGAGGTTTTCGGCTGTTATGGAAAAAAAAGATGTGCCCGCTGCGAAGGTGTCTCCTTACTGGAGTTAGGAGTATGCTCCTGGCCTTTGAGGCACCTGCAGTCAGAGGCCTTCAACTGAATTAAAATTAATTTTTTGTTTGAGATGGAATAATAATTGAAGATGTATAACCAAAAGGTGTTACCACTCTGGTACAAGGTAGTCTTAAAAATGCTTTTATATATATCTATGTTTAAGCACCGCTGGCTGGTGAGGAAATCTTGTCGTTTAGACGGTGCCAGTAAAACTTTAATGTGTAAAACTTTAGTCCAGAAACTTTTAGACACACTCTTTCTTTTCTGGGGTGGTTGTCACATGCAGGAGAAAGCGGCAAAGTGGAAAAACCCTGATGGGCACATGGATGGATTGACAACTAACGGAGTGCTGGTCATGCATCCAAAAGGGGGGTTCACAGAGGAGTCCAAACCCGGCGTTTGGCGGGAAATCTCAGTCTGTGGGGATGTGTACACTCTCCGGGAAACGAGGTCTGCTCAGCAAAGGGGGAAACTGGTAAGTTGAAAATAACTGGTAACGAAAACATGGGATACTTGTTTTCCTGGCATTCAATGGAGGCAGATGTAGGGTGACTGAAATCATCTGAGTAGATACAGGCGCTGAAATGATTGAAGTGGGTGTGTGTTACAGTAGGTGCTGTTGCTGCTGTTCTCTTCCTGCTTACACAGGAGAACACGATTTTCTGCTAGCATCACTTTTCCCACTGAAATAACATAGAGTATGAAAACTAAATAAACTTTGCCCTTGAAATCTTGATCCCTGAAACGTTCTCCTGGGGCATGGGGACATCTGGAAGCTACTGCCTGGGAAGCTGTCTTTTGCAGCACTGTCTTAAAAGGAAGAGTCCACTTGAATGCCAAACAAGTTTGGATAATGCAGTTCCATTTTGATCCACCTGTCACTAGGAAGAAAAGAAAAGCCCTGTTAAGTGTATTCCTGCTTTATCCTGTGAAGCGGGACGGGCTTTACCTGTGCCAAAAGTGAGAGGTTTCAGGTGCCGGAGACCTGTGGCGTACAGAACCAGGAGAGAGGTTTCCGTGAAAGCCTGTGTCCACCTCTCCATAGAAGATGGGAGGGAATTCCCATGGCTCTTAAAGGAAGAGAGTGGGGAATAAAAAAATCTTAACACTTCCCCAGAAGTCTTCTTTGTCTCCGGGTAGGTTAGAATGCTCTCCTGCCTGCACACCTTGAAAAGCCCATTCCCCTCTTTGTGAGGGTTCAGGAAGAGAGAGGACGTTCAAGGGGCATTTTCCCAGCAGCTGATGATGCCCCTTGTCTTTCGTGACTCCATCATCCAGCTGATAAACCCTGAAGCCTGCGGAAGGGTGCATGGTGGGGGCAATATCCTCCTCTCCTTCATGCCAAAGTTGCTGTTGTGCTGCTACCTTGAGTTCCCATTAACTTGCTGGTGTTAGAGGTACCCCACATACTTGCAAGGAACTGACTTTGCAGCAAAGTGCCTGCTCAAAGGAGTCAGGAAGATGCAGTTGGACTATTTTGTTGTGCTTTCAGCAGGCAGCCTGCAGTACATAAATTGCTTTGTCACTTTATAACGGTGGCAGGCAAACGTCGCCTCGGGGACCGGGACAGATGATGTTGCAACTGCACCCTTTTTACGCGGTTAGCCAAACACCTTTTTAGTGCTGCTGGAAGAAAGGCATACTAAAACAAATAAATTCCCTTCCCTGCATCCAAGATGACTTGAAATCTCATTTAAATAAAATTACATGGCACACTGGTATTGATGTGATCAGTATTCGTTGATTGGGTTCATAAAACCGAATGCACGATGTATAATAAATGGAACACATTGCATATGAGAGAGCTTTTCGCTTTTCTGTTTGTGAAGGAATTATCTGAAAAGTGCAGCAAATCAAGGCTTCTCATCTCTACTCGAACTGCTGATATTTATTTATTTTTTTTTCCTGGTGGAAGTACTTTACACTGGTGACCTCTTACCTGTAGTCTGTATTGTACTATCTAGGTGTTTTACATGAGGATGAGCCACAGTTAATCTGTGAATTTAAACTGGATTCAACTCCAAGTACCAAATGGGTTCTCATTCATAGTATTCTTAGGCAGATGTGATGATTTCATGTGACCTACTTATTGTGTTTGTGTTTGGGTACTTGGTTTGCCTGAGTGATGTTTTCTACCTACTTGCTATGTACAAAGCCAGGCAATAGGTCTCTTTTCCTCTCTAATTTCTCAGAGAACCTTTTTCATATCTATCCACCATTACTGAACAGGTGACAATAGCACAAGTTGCTCATGTTTCTGGCATTAAAATAAGGAATATTTCAGCAGAGGACAACGTTGTGTTTTGGCATAATCCCTTAAAAATATTTTAAGTGCCTGTTTTTAGTCAGCTGCGAGAAGCCTTTAGGCCTTGCACGTTGGGGCTGTATTTGCGTGGAATAACTCATTAAGAAAGGGCCTAACTAGTTGGGGTGGTTAACTGTTCAAAAGTTTAGCCTGTGTGGCTTCAGTTGCAGAAATGCAATAATAATTTCTGCACGTACCTGTGATGTAGCTGGGATTGCGTTTGTCGTTTATCCCGAACATATCCACAGAACAGTTTCACTGTTGATGAGGTCACACTGGAGTGGGGGGTGGGGGTGTTGTGCTTCTGCAAAATGCTTTACACTTGCCACAAGGCAGAAAAAAAAGTGGTGTCTTGAGTGTCAGGACAACTGGTCTGTCCCAGGTATCATTATTTTAGGTCCAAAAAGGATCTTTTGCTATGTGTGCAGCCTCTGCCAGTCCATGTGGGAAAAGAATTCCAGGGAAGTGAGCTGCTAATACAGCCATTAGGGAAAGGCAAGTTTCTTCTTCAGTCTCTTGTGACTTACCTTCCACATGGCAAAGGCAGGCAGAGAATTGATGTTTGAGATGTGCTCAGAGGTAGGGGGTACTTGTCAAGAAGTTAGTAATTACTAATGTAATGCTTTCCCCGAAGAATTGCGGGCCGGAAGACACTATCATCGATTCATAGATTGGTAGGGATTGGAAGGGACCTGTAGAGATANGTGTAACAGTTGGAAATTTAGGGGTCTCCTGAACAAGCACAGAGTAAGAGACCGGTGCTCATTATAATCTTAGATTAGGATAAGAGACAAGAGGTGGATTCAGGCAAATGGGTGAACACAAGGAAATGATAAGACAAAATCAGGTAACACAAGGAAATGATAAGACAAAATCAGGTAGCACGCTGGGGACGGTAACGATTTGGTGAGCAAGGCAACACATTTACAGAACTAACTTCGGTTATCTGTTAAAAAAAACAAAACAAAACCTGAAAACTCTCAGGCCTAATTATTTATCCTTGTGTTCTACCCCTAGGTAGAAAATGAGACCAACGTCCTACAAGACGGCTCTCTCATTGACCTGTGTGGAGCCACCCTTCTGTGGAGAACGGCCGACGGACTCTTCCACACCCCGACTCAGAAACACATCGAAGCTCTGCGGCAGGAGATAAACGCCGCCAGGCCACAGTGTCCCGTCGGCTTAAACACTTTAGCGTTTCCCAGCATCAACCGTAAAGATGTGGTAGAAGAGAAGCAGCCTTGGGCGTACCTCAGCTGCGGTCACGTTCACGGCTATCACAACTGGGGACATCGCAGCGACACAGAAGCCAACGAGCGGGAATGTCCCATGTGCAGAACCGTTGGCCCCTACGTGCCCCTCTGGCTCGGTTGCGAAGCAGGTTTTTACGTGGATGCCGGTCCTCCCACTCACGCTTTCACCCCCTGTGGACACGTGTGCTCTGAGAAGTCTGCCAAATACTGGTCTCAGATCCCGCTGCCTCACGGTACTCACGCATTTCACGCCGCCTGCCCTTTCTGCGCGACGCAACTGTCCGGGGAACACAACTGCGTCAAGCTCATTTTTCAGGGTCCGATTGACTGATGTCACCCCGCGATGGCCACGATAACATTGTCTTTAACAATATACTGTGAAGATTTTTGCCACTAACTCTCTAGATTTGACCTTTTTTTATAACGTTATTAATAGGGTTGGTAGGGTGGGGATGGGGAACTGACACGGAAACGGTGAGGGACCGTGGTGGAATTTGGGATACATTGATACCTGGAACTTGACAGATATCAGTGGTGTTGCATGCTCAAAAGCAGCATATTCATGAAGTCTTCTTGGTCAAATTGTAGTATATTTGTAATCTTTTTATTAGTACCCTGGATCACAAGAAGGTGTCTTAATGATTTTTTTAAGCTAAGATTTTTTAAATGGAAAGGTTTTTTCTTCTAAACTTTGACAAGCCTTTAAAACCTATTTTTCAAATCTAGAAGAAACACGCAGAATGTACCTGTCTTTAATTTACAATATAATTTAACTTGAATAGTTTCTCAAGGAGCTAATACAGAATGTGTGGACAACCATAGGTGAATGTTCACTAGAGATAATTGGCTATGTAAGAGAAAAATTAGCTGCCTAAATTGTAGAGTACAAAAGCTGTTAAAATATCTCTTACGGATTAACACAGCTGGCCAAAAAGGCATCAAAGATTACTTGAAACTGAGGAAATCCTGTTTGCATTGATTTCCTTTCAGTATAATAGATATCCACTGTTCATTATGTATGGTATATGGCTGACTATTTTTTTTTCTTGGTATATTGCTGATTTTTTTTGTCCTTCCTTATTTTTATTTTTTTCTCCCCATTCATCTGGAGAAACTGCTTAACTTTTTTTTTTTTTACATACTTGGTTCTGTTGGAGCTGATGTTCTGTCTGTGTGTAGTCTGGCCTTTTTATTTCTGCTTCACTTAGCTCGCCCTCACTGCTCCTTGCATGCCCAGGGCCGTTGGGTTCCTCGAGATGGAGCGAGCCCTTCAAAAACTGCGCTAACGAAGGGGTAGCGCCGCAGGGAGACAAAGGTTTAGGTACAACTTACGCAGAACTTCTTCACGCAGACCTGAATTCAGGAGAGCACTCTAGTTCATTTTTAAGTATGAACCCATGGATGGGACCTTCACATCTCAAGTGCTTCAAAGGTTAGCGGTTATAAGCTATCAGGTTTTGAAATTATTTTTTTTAAAAAAAGGTAATTCAATAATTGAATTTTTTGAAGCCCACTTACTAGCCAAAATGCTGTAAGGAGAGCACCGTTTCTAGTTCAGCTGAGTGTTCATTTTTCAACTTGCTGCCATCTGTCACCTCTTTTTTTTTTTTTAATTATTTTTGCAGATTGAGATGTGCTTGTCTCCATTTTTTTATTTATTCCTCCCCCCTCCCAGTGTTTGCAAATCAAACGACATTCAAATGTAATCAAATATATGCAGCAGGGTGGTACATCTGAAGTGGATCACTTGAAATTCGTGACTTTTTAAGAGAGCTGATAAATGTTTACTGTGGAAATAATTGAATCAGAATTTCATGGGAGATGTGCCCCACCCACTGTTAGTTTCTCTTCATACAGAATGATAACTCTGATTTGTGGGTTTGTTTTCCTTTTGCTTTCTGTACTCTTGGTATCTGAGGTATCAATCTATCCAAGTTTTAAAAAAAAAAATCAATAAAATAAGAGAATTTGGGAGAAAATTATAACATCTCTAGATGAAATTGATCATTCAAGCTCAGTTCTGTTTAATCAACTATAGCTTTTTGCTATATTTGTGCCCTTTGTATAAATATATAATTTATATGATTTTAATATATGCTGTATATATATACTTGAATTGGCCTGTTCATATTTTGGTTGTAAAATTGTTTTATAGTTAACCTTATAAACATTTTACATGTCCCTTGCCCATGGTGATGGGACGTACTTTGTCTGCTGCTGTTTTTAATATAATTTTGCTGTATAAATGTTGAGCATTTTAATAAGTTGAAAATAGCTTTACTTTTCTTTTCATGCTTTTGCTGTTAAAAAAAAAAAAAAGATTTATTTCTGCAGCATTTTCTCTAAAAATCCCAAATTTTGGTCCCACTCAGTCATTGGAAAGAAGACGAATCTCATTAACCTAAAACTCTGTTTCTTCCTAGTGCCTTTTCAATGAGATCCTCTTGTGATTCCGTATTCCGAGCCCTCACTCCCACAAGACACCCTTGTGGCTAATCTTCATCGAGAGTGGCAGCCCAACCAGACTGGGAAGAAACGCCTTTGGCCTTCAATTCCTTGTCGTGGTTTCCGTTGGCGGCGTTGAAGGTGCCTCTTCCTTGGTTATATTCAGCCCGAGTTCCTCAGGTCCCACATGCACATTGCAGCATTCTTTCTATTTAGCATATACCTCATCTGTGAGAGGCGGTCTCACCTCCACCTCCTCCTTACTGGACTCTGTGAAATACTTTGGTTTCTGGCAAGAGATGCTGGGAAAACACGCTTTCAGGACCCTTTCCTTGTTGAATTGAGGCCACGAGCCCCGGGTTAAGGCCGGTGGCCCCAGGGCTTGAGCTCTCCACGTACAACAGCTTCACGGGCCTGGGGTGGCAACTGTGCCGCTGAGCTGAGCGGGACTCGCACGTGTGGGTCTCCCTCTGAGTGTTAAATGGGTTGTCAACGCTCGGGTTCCTGGGCACCTCTGTTATTGAGCTGCTTTGCTTTCTCCCTGCGCTGTTGCAGTTTAATTGCTGCTTCAGGGCTTGGCGTAGCTCTACCCTGTGCAAAGCAAAGGTGCAGTGTTGGAGGAATCCTGGCTGGAAACACACGTCATCTGGTTGTGGTGTCTTTGGCTCGCGTGAAGTGGAAGACTGGCTCGTGGTTTTGTATCCGAGGGAAGCGTCCCTTGTGGTTTTTAAGTGAGATTTATTCTTGTTCTTTCGCCGTTGGCAATTTTGTATAACACAAGAAATACCAGAGGAAGGAAAACTCCTGTCCTGCCTGGGAAACAAACTTCCACCTTTCCTTTGCACGAATCCAGGTACTTTGCCATTAACCAGTATTCAAATCTAGGGCGAGTCCCGCATCCCGCAGAGCTGGATATACTGGGAAGGCAGAAGAGTTTGTAGCATTATATTCCTCCAACGCCACTGCCGCATCTGCTGCTCTAATGAATGATGGACCATTGCGCTGCTTGGCCCTTATCTCCTTCCCTCATCTCAGTAAACACACCTCCACTGGTCTGGTAACGCAACAGGAGAAAGTAATTTCTGTGATAAATAAGACTGGTTCTCTTTGGAGTGAGCAAACTTGAGAACCGCCCTCAAAACTTTTGTTTCGAAAGTTTATTTCCTGATTTCGGCGTTCCCGTATCTCTCCCATACCGTTCCAAATGCTGGCAGTGTATTCTGTGAGGATTTTTTTTTTTCACCTGTTGATTCTATTTGAGTGCTTCAAAACCAGCTTTGACTGGATATCATTACAGCCAAAAGTATTTTTCTAGTCTGATCTTTAAAAAAAAAATAAAAATATCTATATATCTGTCATATCCATGCATGCTGGAGCTGTAACACTTTCCTTTTTTTTCCTGGCAGCTTTGTTAGAGAGTGCTGAGGTCTGTAACTAGACAGCTGAGCGGTCAGCGGTGTTCTTAGTTTGAGTTGTGGTCCAAGTTGTACAAAAGAGTTGGCATCACACTGCATTTTAATCACAATTTTTTGTTTTCAAGTGCGGTCACTTTGTGCCTCGGGGTGCGGTAACAGTACTGCGCTGGCAGACTAATTAAAGGAGGATTTATGTTTTCTTTGTGAGGGTGGGAATGGGACTCAGAAGAGACCAAAGCCATTGCCAGGCTGGTTCCAGTCAGGACAGACCCACCTTAAAGCAAAGACGTGCCAGCAGCCGATCAGAAATGAGATTGTAGCTTTCAAACCCGCTTCATGCTCTAAAAGGCTTCTCCTCAGTTTCTTAGGAAGCTCCGGGATGACGTGGAAAGGCCGTGATCTTCCCAGCGAAACCCTCTGGGGGGTTTTAATAGCGGTTTCTGGAATTGGAGGGCTGTGCTTCAGAGTCTGAGTGAGACACTGTAATAGTCTCAGAGTAGAACTTACTTTTTTTTTTTAATTCCACGCACCACCCAAAAAAACCCTGCTGGTTTTGACTGCGGTAACCTTCCCTTGAGTGCTGTTGCTGTAGCCGATCTCTCTACTCACCATTTTTTCATTCTCCTGGAAGTGGAAGGAAGCTCCTCCAAGACTCTGGTATTTCTGTTCACCCAGCTCTTAGACCTGTCGCTTTTCTGGAGTCAGGGAACTGTTGGCAGTGATCTGGCCATCGTGAGATCCGATGGAGGCATTTCAATGCATTTTTGGTGTGGTAGAAAAGCCGACCGGGCTCGATTCCTGCTCTTCCTTATGGTGAAGCTGCAAATAGACTTCTGAAATGAGCTGTGCTTGGACATTCTACATAAAGGAACGCTCTGTCACCAGTGGTTAAGTTGTATTTTCCTTAAGACTGTTGTTAACAGGCTGCATTGGATGTGAAGTGGGATCAACAGGTAGAACAGAAGCCTGTGAGGCACTTGAGCCAAATTGGTGTGGACAGCCCAGTTATTCTGGGGTCTTCTAGTCCCAGGATTCCTCCTACTCCGGTCTTCTGGCCTCTTACTCCTTGTTTGCTCAGTTTTTCAGCCTCTTGTGAGTCCTTGGTTCCTCTCACTTTCTATTTATCTGTGTAGTTGCAGGTAAATGAGTAAATACAGCTTGGAAAGAAAACAAGGAGGAGAATTAAAAAGCTACTTTCAGGCTTGCTGAGCTCTTTGTGGAAAATAGAAATTGGAACTGTAAATGTCTCTTGCCAATGTCCTCATTATTCTGATTTTTAGAAGCACTCTTCACAAATCTTCACACTTGGTGTTGTGAATTAAAAGGAAAAACTTTGAAAGTAAGGCTGGTTTTGGGGGGGGGTGGAGAGGGGGTAATTTCTGTGCAAACCACATCCCGTTGACTGCAACAAACACTTTGGTCTGGAAAGGACAGCAGACAGGTAGCAAAGTTAGAGCTTTACTTTCTGTGCCGATCAGAGCGGTCACTTTTTGGCAGCGGAACAAAACTGAGTTGCTTGGACAACCAAACTACAGCCCAAATTGATGGCTAACGAAGTTCCTTTTTTAATGGGGCATAATTAGACTTTCCTGCTTGGGCAAACCAACGAGTCACCTGGAAGGTCCTGTCTGTTGTGTCGTGGTGCTTAGGGATGAGTATTGCTGTCCTCTTGGATCCAACACGTGATGGAGAGCCCCTGGAAGGCTCCTTTTTGTGGCACGACCGCAGGAAAAGTCTGGTTCGCGCAGCGGTGGAGAAGTGGCTGTTTAGCTTTGAATGGTGTTAGCAGCTGTTAAAACTTCTGGGTATATTTATAAAAAAGGTCTTTTATAAGCCACGTGAAATGGACTGAAGTAATTTCTTTGCTGTTGTACCTGTGGAAGTACAAGCCATTTTCTAAGGGAAAAAAAAAAAAAACACCTTCCAAAAAAAAAATTAAAATATTATCTCAGCATTGTCACTGACTCCTTCAGTTGTTTTTCTTTCCCCTGCTGGTTGGTTGTCAGGGTTTTAACTTTGATTCTCAAAACCAGAAAAATACCTTCAAAAAGAAACAGCTCCTCTTACCCTTTTATCCCCTTCTACTCCTCAACAAACAAAAACCTAAGCCTTTGATTAAGGATTCTGAAATATTCGAGGTAGTGGGGTGTATTCAGGTGTGAGTGCCCTGAAATTTCAGTTAATTCACCTCCCTGGTTTTTAAATTGAACTGTTTGTTTTCAATGCCAACTGCCTTCTTGCGGTGTTAACATAATTGCTAAATAAAAGCAATTTCCAGGAATAATATGCTTTGTGACTCTTAAAATCAATTTCCATAATGGGAATTCAGTGTTTTCGTTTGCATCTGTCTTCATCCCGCTTTGTATTCGTACCCCGTGAGCGCCTAAGCTTCGGTTTTTAAAATGAGCTCAAATGAATTGTCAACTTCTTTTTTTGTTAAGTGGGGGGGGAAAGAAGGAAATAAAATAGAAATGTTGACATCAGCTTAGGCAAGGGAAATAAGGATATCTGCAACTTGCTGTAGATGTGGTCAGCTGCCAGCTGGCTGTCGGGCTGCCTTGTCGTGGAAGAGCCAGAAACGCTTTCCGGGGAAGATGCTCCCAGGAGAACAGGAGAGGGGGAAGCTTTGGGTTATTTGTGTGTAGCTGTGTCCCACCTTCCCAGAGAAGAGAGAAACCTCTTTGCTCTGGGCCTGTCGCTGTCTGTAGGGACCGGCTTCACTTCAGGGCGTCTTAAATGCGTTCAAAGTGACACTGGACGGGCTCCGGGTAGCTGCGGTCTCACCGGTCTCTGGCCTGATGGGTTTCTGAAGAGGGATTTTTTTGCTTGAAGAGCAGCCATTTATACCTGACCAACGAGGCACGATCCTGTTTTCTTCACAACTAGTAGAGTCAACCGAAGAGAAGTAGTTCTACTGGGGATGCTGGTCAGGGAGTGGTTTCTGCTCACCTTTAGAGGAGGAAATGAACATCAAGGCAGGAACAAGGACTGAGAAGGATCTGAGGTGGTTGGTGGTGTCACCTGAAAGCCTAGGAAGAGGAGTGTCACCACTCAGATCCTTAAGCACTCCAGGAAGGAGTACTGGAGCGTACTACTGGTTACTACTGGGGAGTACTGGATTGTAGTACTCCCCAGTAGTAACCTTTTGTGAGCTTTTTTTACACAAATAGCGGCATTTGTATCAATTCTGCCAGGCAACGCCACAGATTTTTTTTCAATTTTAAACCTGCAGCTTTCAGTCTGTTCTCAGGTCATTTTATGCAAGACAACAGGACCAGATGTCATCCTGATGATCCCATTCCCTTGCTCCTTTGCTCCTTGTTCCTCCAGCTACCTGATTAAGGAGAGCCTTGTATTCCTGCCTCTCTCACCTGGCTGTAAAACTTTCCTTCTTACCGCAGCTTGTGCTGCTGGGAAATGGTCTTTGTGAGAGGTTTCCAGAGCATTTGTCATTACTGCTTTTCTTTCCCTTTCAAGGTATCGCTGCGTGGTTGCATATTTTTAGGAGGAACTTCAAGAAATCTCTTTCATGTAGAACTAAGGCAGACAGAAGTTTGACAGAGGAGTCTGAGCCTGATGGTTCTTTTAAACACTTTTGAAGACGGGCTGAAGATGACGGAATGCTTAAGAGCAGAAAGGAATCCAGTTAGAACCCTCATTATATCAGTGCTTATAATTCTACATATGTATATAATTATGTATAGAGATACATTTTTGTGGAGTATGTGCCGTGTTCTTAAAGCTCTGGGTAAAGCAGACTGTAGAGACAAGGGCTCTGCCTTTGAATTGAGCTGGGATTTGTCACTTCTGGTAGAAATGGTCCTCTGCAAGGGCAGCAGAAGGAAGAAGGCTCTGCTTCAGTCTGAAACTGCCCTCAGGCTCCCTTGCTTTGTGGCGTGATGCTGGGGATGGTCACTGCGCTTTCCAGAAAAGTGACTCTGATTCTCTCATCCGTCTGGGGTTAAATGACAGAGCGTGGGTGGAGCTGTGCTGGCCATGACCAGGCTGAGCCCACAGACCAGATACAGGAGGTGGATGGTTTTCCTCACGGATGGTTCCTCTGTGGTCCTGTGCATCACCTTGCGAAGGTGCGGGAGATGAGCCGCAGGCAGCTCCTAGATTGGTGGGATCCAGCTGTGGTTCTGTGGAGCAGCTGTGCAGCAGGTGTGTGTGCAAGGAGCAGAGCAAGGGCTTGGCCTCAGCCTCGAGGGCAATGTGGAAT
Source organism: Baryphthengus martii (assembly GCA_013396935.1). Classification (NCBI taxonomy): domain Eukaryota; kingdom Metazoa; phylum Chordata; class Aves; order Coraciiformes; family Momotidae; genus Baryphthengus; species Baryphthengus martii. The sequence goes on along the minus strand of VWZK01015046.1, from coordinate 196,770 downwards.
TTGGACCAAATTGCCTGTCAGGCTAGGACTACAAATCCAGCTCAGCAGACTTGGGGAGAGCAGAGGGGAACATCTCTCTGGCTTGAGGAGAGCAGAGGGGAACATTTGGCTAATCTTGGGTCTGTGGCTCATCCCCTCCCATCTTTATTTCTCTCTGATTAAATCGAAGTGAGGAGCCAGGGAAGGGATAAAGGAAAGGAGAGTGGGGCCAGAGTAATTCTCCTGATGAGAGGGTCCAGGCAAGGGATGGGCTGAGCTTTGTCCAAGCAGTGTCCTTGCAAAGTGGAGTCTCTTCTTGCATTAAAAAAATCTTTTCCTGTGCGGGTGTTGGAGCCTGGGCCAGGCTGCCCAGAGAGCTCGTGGAGTCTCCTTCTCTGGAGAGGTTCCAAACCCTCCTGGACAATGGAATGGTGGGCCCCTGGCTCTGGATGACCTTGCTTCAGTAGTAGGGTTGGACCTGATGACCTCCAGAGGTCCATTCTAACCCCCACCATTCTGTGACTCAATGCGATTCAGCAAACCCTACCTGTGCAGGTACCAAGAGGCTGGTGCGTTCCCCAGCCCTGCTTCATAGTCCTGGGAAAACTGCTTTGCTTTTCCTCTCCCACGTATCTGTGGCTTGTTCTGTTTGAAAACCTTGTCTTTCACTGAAATCTTCAGGTCCATGCAGAAAAGCGCTTCAGAGCTCTGCCGTAGCCACCGTGGGGACCAAAAAAATAACAGAGCTCAGGGGAAGGCAGCAAGTCTGAGTTCTGGCTTTCCCCTCCTCTACCCTTTGTTGGACATCTTTCGTTTCTCCTTTGCTATCTAAAGAGGAGGAACTAGAGGGCTACTGGGGTTGAAACAACCGTTTGAGGGTTTTTTGAGAGAAATCTGGCTTTTGACTAAAGGGGATTACCCCCCATTTTCTGCAAGCAGAAAATAAACATTTCCCTTTTAATGTTCCCTGCAGAAACCAGTGTCTTCCTTCATGTCTGTCTGTCTGCCTTCACGCTCAGGGCTCCCAGGAGCTACTGTCCCTTTGGTAAGATCTGTTTTCTCCCTTCCCATCAGGACACGCCACCCCAGTCCCAGAGCCCAGTGGCTGAGCCCGTCCTATCAAGAGCCTCCCACCTTTCCCTTGGCCGAGGAGAGTCGTCGTGCTGGCAGGGAGAGTCGGCCCCTCCTTGGGAGGAGAGCCAGGAGGGTCTCTAAGCCAGATCAGGAGCAACTGGGGATTTGAGTGCATGTAACTGATCATGTCTAGACAGCCAGGAGCCTCCAGTGGAGAAAACAGTGATTTTTACAGGCAGTCCTTGATGCACAAGGAGAAATCTTTCCTCCCTAAAGCAGGTGTGGGCCAGATGTTCTGCCTCGCTTCACCGCAGGCTCCCAAGCTGTGTGGACAGCAGGCAGCGAAGGTGGGCTCCTGCTCTCCTACCCAAGGTGAGATGTCCCATGTGGGGGCGTGCACGTGTGCATCGAATGCAGAAAGGACTTGGATGTGTCCGGACAGACAAGGAATGTACAGACAATCTCAGAAACTTCAGGTTTGGTCTCTCCATGCGTGGTTCAACCTGGCAGTAGGAGGTCTGGTGTTTCCTGGGTAGCGTGGACTTGCTGCAAGCCATCAGGTCAGAAAGTGCCGGCCGAGCAGCTCTCTGCATGGGACTTCTGGTGTAAGGAAGTGCACAAATATTCAAACCTCTTTTTTTTCTTTTTCACTTGGGTAGAGGAAGAGGAGACTTATATTAAAATTTAAATAATTCATAGCCCCGCAGTCCAGAGGGTAGTACCTGTATCCTCCATGTGGTATTAATGCAAAGGAGCATCTTGCTGGTCTTCATTCTAAGCATTTTCTCATCCAGTTTCCAGGGAAGGTTGTGGGGTTTTTTTGTCAGTTGGTCTTTGCTTAAAAATGCAAGACTTCCCTGCCGTAGATTGCTTTAAATAGAACAGTTTCTGATCTGGGTTAAATATTCCCCACTTAGAAAACTTCAACCAGTTTGGTCTGAATAAATCCTGCAATGAGCATCGTCACTCCTCCATCAGCTTCCGGACAGAAGCTTTGCGAGCGGTTTGTTCTGCAGCAGCTCTCAGCTTTTAAAACTTTACCTAGAACAGCCAGAGGAATTAAAATACTGAAAACATCCCTCAGGTGATGTTTCCAGAAAGGTTCCAGGTTTCAAGACAATGACTCCACAATGGCTCCCGCTGCTGGAAACGTCATGTTTGCCGGTGAATACACCAGGAATTTCCTCGAAAGCCCGAAGTCTTTTCCAGTGATTGAGGATGCCAGGCAGGCTGGGAAGAGAACCCGGACGTTGTTTGCGGATTCGAAGGACTTGGCGTGTTTTGTATTCAAGGTCTGTCATTAATAACCACGGAGCCTGCTGGGAGATAGAGCCCTGGCCCCTCATCTCAGCAAATGTCAGTCAATGCCCTGCTGCAGGGGTACTGCTCCTCTCTGGATCCCGCTTTTCTTAAGGGAAGATTTTGGAAATGGATCGGGGGTGGGGGTTGGTGGGAGTTCTCCAAAGCATGGCTGGGAGGATAAAGCACTGTTGATGTCACTATGTGACCAGCAGCCCCCTCTGTGTCCCTGCATCCCTTGTGTTCTACAAGTGAGGATCAAAGGAACCAGGTCCTGCCCTTCTGAACTGAAGGTGGGATCCCACTGATGGATTTCTCTGGAAGGGAAAAAAAAAAAAAAAAAGATATCTTGGTTTTGAACCAAAGAATAAACTCTCAATGGGAAATCAAAGCATGTGATGGATGCTGTAGTGCAGAGTTTGCTCCAGCAGCCCTGCCTGCTGCACAGCTTTCCTTCAGGACCTTCATCTGCAGAGCATCAAGCAGCACTAACAGCTTCCAGCCCCAGGGCTTGTGTAAGTTCTCTTTTCAAGAGGATTGTGACAAGGAGCGAACCCTCACGTCTTCACCTGCTGGTGAAGCTGGACCAAGGTGTAACTGGTGGCTCGTGTGTCTGAAAGGTTGAGGTTTAAGTGTTTGGGGTTTTTTTTTCCACTAGAATCAGTCATTTCTGCTGTGGTTTAGTTCCTGTTGACAGTGTCGCTGTAGGATTATGCAAGAGTTGCCTCCTGCTTTCCTCGCGAGCTGTCCCAAGCCTCTCCATGATAAAAACCCAAAGCACCATCACCCTCAGGCCAATTGCTCTATACGTTTCTGGTGATCTACTGGTTTTCCCAAAAAACAGCCTGTGGGCTGTGTTGAAGGACCTATGGAAAGGAAAGGGCAGTAACTGTCCCAGTGCTGGTGACCAGGCCGAGTGGGATGCTGCGGGCAGAGGAAATAAGGGAAGCTGGATGCACAACTGAGAACTCCGGCGAGATGAGCCGCTGTCATCAGATTTCTGCTGGGGTTTTGGTGGCTCTAGAAGCCTGTGGAGTGAGCACATTTAGATGCCTTGCTGGTGTGTCTGAAAGCAGATGAGGAGATGGCTGCTGAGAGCACAGGTTACCTACGATGGTGCCCAGTCCTGCCACAGTGGTGCTCCCCAAACCTCCCTCCTCAGAGTACCCCTTGGGAGCTCAACCTGGGAGGGCTCGGGGCTCTTGAGCCGCCTTCGATCCACAGGTCTGAGAGGGGATCAAAAACCCAACCCAGGCTGCTGGTTTGAGCTTGTGTCTGACCAGCACATCTCTCCCAAGATTGCATCTCATCTTCATTTTTGAGCCACTTGGAGAGGAATATCCTGACTTCCCTTGGAGGCTGTCCTGCTGTTACTCACCCTGCCCATGAATGAGGTGTACCTCCTTATTTTGTCAAATCTTGCCCTACTTTTCAACTGTCTTCCTTCAGAACAAGCTACAAGCCCTTTAGTTCTCGGATTTTTTTCCTGTCGAGCCTCCATCAATCTTCTTTCCTGTAAGCTTAAGCAAGATGAGAGACTTATGAGCCTTTTTTATACAGTATTTTCTCTGCCCTTAAAACCTTTTTTGTGCTTTTTTTTTCAAGTTCTTCTGCTAGATCTGTGCATGCGCTTTCCCGCTGAGCTCCTCAGTGGGACACAGAGACGTGAGATCACATCCCATCCTTGCAATCACCCCATTCATACCTTCAAGGCTCTGGGCAGCTGGTAAGTAATGGGGGTTGCAGGTTTTACCCAGCTGAACTGGGTGGAATTGGGGCTCACCTGGCAGCAAACCCTCACCCCATGGGGTTGGTAACCGAACCTTCCCCTCTTACCTTCAACCCCATTCCTGGGGCTGCACCAAGCCCAGCAAACAAGCCCATTTGCTCCAGTAACCACCCTGCCTTCCTCTTGACTTGACGCTTGACGCTCAGCAGAGCCCTTCAGATGGATTTCCAGCTCATTAACAGGGAGGTCCCCAGGCAGCGGCTCGGCGCCGATCCCCGCTGCGCCCCGGGGAGCTCCCCGAAGCCGGAGGCTGGTATTGACCGTGCCGTAAGCCACTTAGCCCGTGTTTATTGATATTTCCCAGCCCTGCTTTCAAATGTCAGAGTGTTCGAAGTCCGAAACCTCCTGGAAGCCTCTGTGCATTCCCTGCAGCGTGCTGGGCTGTCGGTAAACCTGAGCATTAGCTCATTAAGAACAAGAGCACGTGTGTTTGATGCTTATTTTCTACACAACCAGCCAGTGGAACCAGTGGGTTTTGCATTTCTTTATTCTTTGAATACATGCGGGGTTCCACCTGGGTTCCCCCCATCCCTTGCCTCGTCTGATCCTGGATCCACATCAAACCATCTTTCTATTTTTCTGGAATTTCCTTGCTATCCATAGTGAATTGGGTATTATTGGCAGCACTGTGTTGGCTGCCGCTTGGCTCTGGGAGATTTCTCACGTCCAGTTTTTTTCAGGAGCGGAGCCGTGATGTGCAGGGATGACTGACGGCTGCTTCCACTGGTTAATTGTACAATGAGAACAATTAAACATTGGAATAGTCTCCCAAGGGAAATGGTGGACTCCGCTACCCTGGGCAGTTTTAAGACACAACTTGACAGGGTGCTGGGCCAGCTCACTGCAACCAATTTTTATTTTGTGTTTCTTTTACTTGGAAGATTGGACCAGATGATCCTTGAGGTCCCTTCCAACCTGGCATTCTAGGATTCCAGCAGCACCAGAAAGAAATGCCCTTCTTCACCCAGCCTGCTAATGCACGAGCGCTCTGCGCCCAGGATGATTTTTACTTCCCTATTTTTCTCTTTTTATTTTTTTTTTTCTAGTTTTTTTCTTCCCCCGGTGATAATATCGAGCTATGTACTCCAGGATTTACAAGGTAAAGCTGCTCCTCGGAGAATACTACAGCAGCCATCAAAGTGCTGGTAGCTTTTATTCCCCAGTGATTAGCCGGGTGCTCCCAGCGGCCCCGCGCCGGGCCGAGCGACGCGTCAATTTTCGTTAATCGGATTATGCAAAGTGTTTTGCCGTGCACCGGCGGGACGAGGCAGACACCTGGCACGGCAGCTGGGATTATCTCCATCCTCCCTCGGGATTGGGGATGGGGATGCCTGTGGGCAGGGCTGGGTGTCGGGACACGCGCCGCACGCGCCTGCGTACGCTCTCCGGGGATGTTCACTGGGTTGCTGCGTGGGGTTTTCCTTTCATTCCCTCAGCAGGAGCAGGAATCAGAGTGGGTTTATTCCTTCTGCCAGGTCCTGGGTGCAAGATGAAGCCGTGGGAAATGGGGATTCATCCCATGCCCATATCCAGCTCCTGGGAAGAGCGCTAGCTCATTCAGCAGCCATCCCTGTCACCTAAAAGGGCTGCTTTTTTTTTTTTTTTCCTAGGATGTTACCTGCAGGTTTATGGCCCTCTCCTGCTTTTCTAGCAAATCCAAATCCTGCAGAGCAATAAGGTGCTCGACATCCCCCCCAGCCCTCAGTCCCTGCCACTGCCCTTGAACACAGGGTGGGGACCTCTGAGGCATCCCCGGTACCATCTGGGATGTTGGGTGTGGAGGCAGATTCCTGGAGCTTCCCACCAGCTATGATGGCTTTATCTGTTTTATTCCCCCCCACACTTATCTGCTTTGTTTTAAGGATTAACATCTGGAGCTGTGTGAATGTATCAGAATTGCAGCTAGCTTTTTGTCATCGCTTTCTTTTTTATTTTTTTTTTAAAAGCCCATATGGTTGCAGGGAGAAACACAAACTCAAAGAGAAGATACATCAAAAGAAAGCCAAATATAGAACACTATTAAAAAAAAAAAAAAAGACAATTTTGAATAATAGCAACGTGCAAGTGAGAGTCTAAAAAATCTGCCAACTTTGAAGCCAGTCTCATGACTTATGAATATTTAGAGCTGACAGTCCTGGATACAGGCTTTTGCTTGAGCTTATTTGGAAAAGGGGAGCTACACTCAAGTGCAAAGCTGAGACTGGGATGAGCTCAAAGTAACCCAGCCCGACAGTGAATGCTGGAGTTACATGAATATGATTTCTGTAGCTTGGGGTGTTCAGCAGGAGGGGGATGTTTCTCTGAAATGCAATGGATTTTGGGAAGCAGCCCACCCTATCAAACCTGCTCCATCAGCCCTTTGAGCATTTCTGGGTGATAGTCTTGAACTTGGAAAGGGAACACTGGGGCTGTTTTGCTCTTGGCTGCATCCTTACCTGTCCCAGGAGACAGAGGTGGTCTTCCTAAAATTCTGTGAGATGTGAGAAAAGAGCAATTTGGGGGTTTATTTCCCCTTTGGAGCATAGGGGAAGGGTGCTGTGACTTTCCAAGGCTTTGGTGCTTTGGAGACCCAAGGTCAGGTTGCATGAGGCTTTGAACAACCTGGTCCAGTGGGAGGTGTCCCTGCTTATGGCAGGGGGGTTGGACTAGATGACCTTTAAGGTCCCTCCCAACCCAACCCGTTCTATGACTTGAGGCAAATCTTAATAGAAAAGAAGGGCTGGAGAAGATTGCTGGTGAACTAAAGAGACCCCGAAGCAGCTCCAGACCCTGCACCATGGCTCTTGAGATGCTGCAAGACCATCAGAGCAGCATCACTCAGCTGGAGCCAGCACGCTGCTCTTAAGCAAAACTCAGGCACCGCATCTGAGCCTCTCCAGCTCTGCCTGGGCAGAAGAAGAGCTGCACCTGCTTATTTTCTGTGATTTTTGTCAGAGATTTACTGTTTTCCTCCCCTTGCCAAAGCCACTTTGCTTTTACAGTGAGGGCTCTGAGGGTTTTGTCACAGCTGTGCTGTAACTCACAGGAGAGCATCAGCACGATAGAGGCGGTGGCCAAAACCACGGAGCTTTCAGCAGATGTTCAGCTGGGATTGAGTGCAGCCTCAGCAAGTTTGCAGATGACACCAAGCTGAGTGATGTGGTGGACAGACCTGAGGATAAACCTGAGAAGTGAGCCCATATAAACCTCATGAGGTACAAGAAGGCCCAATGTAAGGTCCTGCACCTGGGTCAGGCCAACCCCCAGTATCAACACAGGCTGCAGGTGGAAGTATTGAGAGCAGCCCTGTGGAGAAGGACTTGGGGGTGCTGGGGGTGAGGAGCTGGAGCTGAGCCGGCCCCGTGCGCTCGCAGTCCAGCAACCCCTGGCCCTCCGGGCTCATCCCCAGCAGCGTGGGCAGCAGGGCCAGGGGGGATCCTGCCCCTCTGCTCCCAGGGCTCTGGGGACACCCCCCTGCAGGGCTGGCTCCAGCTCGGGAGTCCTCATCCCAGGAGAGACAGGGAGCTGTTGGAGCGGGGCCAGAGGAGCCCCAGCAATGCTGGGAGGGCTGGAACCCTCTGCTGGGAGGCCAGGCTGGGAGAGTTGGGCTTGTGCAGCCTGGAGAAGAGAAGGCTCTGGGAAGACCTTTTGATGGCCTTTCAGGACATTCAGGGGCCTGTCAGAAAGATGGGGACAGACTTTGGAGCAGGGCCTGTTGGGACAGGACAAGGGGTGATGGTTTTAAACTGAAAGAGGAGAGATTCAGACTGGAGAGAAGGGAGAATTTTTTTGACGTTGAGTGTGGTGAGACACTGTACCAGGTTTCCCAGAGAGGTGGTCTTTTCCACATCCCTGGAATCATTCCAGGGGAGGTTGGCTGGGGCTCTGAGCAACCTGCTCTAGTTGCAGATGTCCCTGCTCGGTGCAGGGGGGTTGGACCAGATGGCCCTGAAATATCCCTTCCCACTCAAACCAGTCTGTGATTCTATACAACACAGTGTAAGTGCAAGTGATGCTCCTGCTGTCTAGCATCAACCAACGCACTGAAAAATAGACCCATCCAAAAAAATCCAGAGGGCGTTTCCCCCTGACTGTGGCAGGAGGAAAAGTGGAGCTCAACAAATAATGAAATGAAGGCAGAGCTTGAGGTCTTGCTGGAGGCTGTTGTGATAAAAGTCCCGGGGTGCTGTGAGAGGGCTCTGTTTGCAAGGAAATACTTGTGTCATAAATAAAGTGATTATACGTTTTTCCAGATGTATTGAGGGCTAGGAGGCTAAGAGGAAATTCCTAGCTGAATTCCTGTCTGTGGGATAACACTGTTTCCATGGTTTTCCCTGCCAAGAATCACTTAATTATGAGCAATTAGAAAAAAACAAACAAACAAAACCAAAACAAGCCCAAAACACGGCTTTGATTTGGCTTTAAAATGCTGAGGGATCTGGGGACAGGAAAATAAAATAAGGGAATAAACAATAAAAAAATATTACCTTCTGTGGAGGCAGGACTCGGCAAAGAGGAGGATGCTGGAGTGAAAGAGGGTGATGTGAGCAAAGGGATGCTGCTTATCAGGGCAGGGATTTTGGCGACGGAAGCGCGGCGTCTGGTACGGCAGGATCCCGCACCTATGCTGGTGCCAGGGGTGCTTTTCGGTTCCTTAGATAAGCACAGCTCCCTGTCACCTGGAGAGCTGTTAATTGTGTCCTTTCCCTCTTTGCTCTCCCTGGCAGGGAAAAATCTGTTTCCTCCAGGGATTTGGGGTGGTCGCGAAGGACTGGGGTCGTGTGCGGGAAGATGCAACTTTCCCAGGAAAACCTGATGCATTGCGATGGGGGCTGGTTCTCAGATGAGGTGAAAAATCTGAACCCTGGAGCATTTGTGGTCAAAATTTTTGGGGATTCATTTCGTTTTCCCTTCCCTGCCAGGGATTTGAGTGTGGAACCTCCAAAATGCAACAGTTAAAGCGGCAAAACCATATCCCCGTGTAACTTCATCCCTGGCAAACTAAAGTTTTTGCTCAACCCTCATCTTGTAGAAAAATGGATGTGTGTGGGGGGATCCAGTTTTGAGATTTCTATCCCTCAGCTACGAGGATAAACCTGGTTAGTTTGAAAAGCTGGACTGAAAATCGTCGAGTCGTCTAGATTGGAAAAGACCTTTAAAATAATCCAGTCCAAATCATTAACCCAGCACTGCCAAATCACCACTAAACCATGTCCCTAGGCCTTTTGTTAACTCTTTACCCTCCAGACAGGCTGTTGCTCCAAGTCATCCTGTCATAAAATGGTTTTATTTTGAAAGTGCTCAAAAAAACCCACGCTGATCTGAGGCTGTTAAATACCCGTGCTGGTTTTTGGGGAGCAGCTCCCTCAGCCAGCGACTTAGAGCAGCCTAATGCTGCCTGCACGTGGTCAAAGATGGTTGAGTGAAGCATAAACCCAAGTGGGATTTGTGCGTGGTCTTTCTGTGTTATCCCTGTTCCTGTAACTTGAAGACCCACGGCACTGATGGGCCAGGGGAGGTTTGCCCGTGTACTTTTAGCCCTCCCAGGGTTGTGGTTGAAGTGGGTGCCCTGAACCCTGGACAGGGGTGGGTTTTTATTTACAGGGGATTCGTATGATGCGATAAACTACTCATCGATACTGTGCATGTCAAAACCTCTTGAAGAATCCCAGCATGGTGGGGGTTGGAAGGGACCTCTGGAGATCATCTGGTCCAAGCTCCCTGCTCCAGCAGGGTCACCCAGAGCAGGGGGCCCAGGATCACATCTAGGCAGGTTTTGAAAGTCTCCAGAAAAACAAGGTCCCTTGGGGCCAAGCTCCCAAGCTTGATGGCTTTGGAAATGCTCCTGGTTTCATGGCAGAAGGTGAAAGAGCTGGAAGCGTTGGATGGAAAATATGATGTTGAAGGGAAATGGGTGGGGGAGGATGGAAAAGGAGGGACAGGCTGATCCTTCCACACCTTTAGGTTACAATAGCCACGAGGGCAATAAAACAAGCACGAGGTTGGGGTGGAGCCCACACCCATAATCTCTTTCTCCAGCGGTTGGTCCACCCGTTTGGGTGTGTGGCTCAGCTCCTGTCCAGCTGAGGGGAAAGATGGGGAGAGGGTGATGAAAAATGCTTGCACTGATTGAATCTCTCCAAACTGCAGAGTCACGGCTGCAGAAATGACCCCCAGCTCCTGCGATAGCGTTGCTACTTTGCTTCGGCTGTCAAGGGCAAGTTAAAAGAAAGCTCAGACCACAGAGGGACCGGAGATGCTGAGCAAAGCTGTCCCCGTGTCTCTGCACCGCTGTCCTCACCTGACACACCAGTTCATCGGCTGGAGGAGGTAAAGGAAAGGTGATTGGTGTCACCCGTTGTCCAGATAGATGTTTGGGTGTCTTATAGAGAGGGGGTGTGGTAATGGAACATTTACCAAATGAGAAGCTGCAGCGAGATGCTGCCCTGGGCTCCTTGGTGGCTGCCCAGATGCAGGCACTGGGCTGGAGAGGAGCCAGTGATGGTGGGAACCGCATGCTGAGGGCTGGCTGCTGCTCAAGAAGCAAGTTTTATAGAAAATACCAAGCTTTGCCTTATCTGGCTTGTCCTAAAGCTGCAATCTTTTCCCAAAAAAAAAAACCCAAAATCCAACATAACCAGGCTTTTCGTGTTTGATGCGAGGTACTTGTGTTCCCATTTAATTAAAACTTGAGCAGAGGTGGGATTGAAATGCAGCCAGGCTGGGATGTGCTGGGCTTGTTGGGGGGGGGGGGGGGGACA
>VWZK01015046.1:170414-185789 GCA_013396935.1 Baryphthengus martii | reverse complement strand
CATGCGCCCATGTGCAAGGAGGATGAGATCCCCACGCACCCCCAAATCGCTTCCTTAGCAAACGCACCGGAGGGACTTGTGTAGGATGCTCAGATCCTGGAGAGAGAGGAAGAGGCAACAGCCAAACGCCGCCTCTTTATTCAAACCAGGTGTTGAGGCGGAGAAATCTGGGGAAAGCCAAAGGTTTCCTGGCCCAATGGGAGACACTGGTTGACGTTTGCCCTCTGCTTGTGTTCGAACAGCCCTGAGCATCATCTCGGAGACTGGTTTGTTCTCTGCCCGTCGTCTCTCTAGGACGACCAGGAGTAAAACAGCTTATACCTTCACTCCTCGCCTGTAAAATTCTTTGAAATCTTTTGCAAAAAAAAAAAAAAGCCTGTAGGTTTTGACAACGTATTCCTTCTGAAAAAAAGTCACAGTGGCTGTCTCGAGCAGCCCTGGCTGTGATCTTTAGCTGCCTGGGAGAGAGCCATCGGCACGGACGCAGGCTGAATAATAAGGACTTCTGAGGTTGCAGAGGACTGGCAAATATATTTTCGCAGGGCAGTAAAACCCGTTCGATGCCAGGCTGTGACAGGAGCTGGGGCTCTGATCTGCTCCTTCCTCACCTCCAGGTACAGCATTTCATGGTTTCAGCCCCACGCGGTGCCTGGGCACAACGTGTTCCCGAGACCCCCATCCCCACAGCCGTTTCCAAGGAGCGAGTGATGGAGAGCAGGGCTTCTCCTGGACCCCACGGTGTTTTGGGCAGGTGTTGAAAGAGACTCTATCACAGAATACACTGTTTGTGCTTAATCTGCCCCTCTCCCCCCATCTAAATCACGAGGAAGGTTTGATATACAGCTCTGACAGGGCTGAACGGCTCTGCTGGAGAAAGATGCAGGGAATTTATAGCGCCGGCTGCTGCCAGTTAACATGCAGGCGAGGCTCCGAGCGATGAAGGATTTTGAGTTTATAGAAAGGGGAATACAAATGCTCAGCAGGACCTGGCTGGGGATCTTCCCAGCTCAAGCAGCTTAACCTGCAGGACCGAAGGCTTTAGGACAGATGCAGAAGAGCAGGGATTGCCTTGAGGGATGGCTGAGCACCGTGTCCTCTTCTGGGGACCGGGGAGAGCATGTTGGGGGGATGCACAATTTTCAGATGTGGACAGCTGCATGGGGAAGGAGGTGAGAGAGAAACTGGGTGGGATTTGATGGCCAGCACCCTAAGAGCTGCATCCTGACCCTCAGCAAGGCTGGATGAAGGTGCAGACAGGACAGGAGCAGAGGACACCTGCATTTCTCTCTTGTCATCCCAAGTTCTTCCACAGCATTGGCACAGCCCAGTTTTGAGCCCAAATGGGCTTTTGCAGGTGGAAGGAAAGGTTGATTTTGTCCTGAGCTCAAGAGAGGCCGTTCCCTCCTGGCATCTGCCCTTCCTGACCACACTGAAATGCTGGCAGGCTGCTCTGGTTAGTGCTGGGGGGTTTCCTGCAGCACCCCCACTCTGCACCTCATCCTCAAAGGTCCTGCACCTTGGTGTCTGCTTTTCCATTTTAATCTCTTGTACTTTCAGTATCTCTGAGTCTTTACTGGCTTGGAGACATGTGTTGGGTTGTGGGGTTTTTTTCCTCTCTCTCTCACCCTTCACGCTACCATCAGCTTTCTGACACGGGAGCTTTATTGGAATAAAAGTAGATATTTATCTCCCAAGCCTGTTTATTAAACTCTCTCTCTTCTTTCACACTAAGCTACCACCCACCCTCCCGGACGTTTGTCGATTCAAATCAGGTTTAATCAACTCACAATATTGGACACAGTAAAATTGGATTTCTGAAAGCCCAATAAAGTTGTGCCCCCGCACGGTACCGTAGCTCGAGGAGCTCCGATTTCATCGCATCAGGTCGGCAGCTGCAAGAAACAGCCCCATAAGAAGCTCATCCCCTGTGCTCCAGCAAACTGCTGAAAATGGATGAAGCCTCTCCCGAAGAAATATTGACTATTAGTATTCTTATTAATATTCCGCTGTCAGGAATGACCAGTGGTAATAAATACAGCTGTATATTTTCATTGCCCTGCCCATTCATCACTGTCTGGCTGAGTTTCCCTCGGTGCCGGCCACGCTCCCTTTCACGGCGCAAGACCCCTCTCTTCGCCCTCTCTCCTTCCCCAAAAGGAGCCGTTTGCCCTCATGCTGTCATCTTGGTTGTTTTTTATTAGCATTATTTTTATTATTTTCTTTTTTTCAAATAGCAGAGCAAGAAGGAGCCCCTGAGAACAGCTGCTCTGCATTTTTCCCAGTAGAAGGTCCCAGAGAGATGGGAAAGAGCGGGATGAGGTCCAGGCACCCACAGTGCTCCTGCTCACCTGCCGTTAGACCTTCCTGGTTATCTTGAGAAATATTTGCAAATTTGGATTATCCTCACATCTTATTACCTTATTACCATGTACCAGCACTTGAAGGGTGGCTACCAAGAGGAAGGAGACTCCCTTTTTACAAAGAGTCACTGGAAAAAATAAGGGGGAATAGTTGCAAGTTGCTCCAATGGAGATTCTGGTTGGAATCCAGAAAAAAATTCTTTACAATGAAAGTGATTAAACATTGGAGCAGTCTCCCAAGGGAAGTGGTGAACTTCCCTACACTGGGCAGTTTTAAGACTCAACTTGACAGGGTGCTGGGCCATCACTTAAACCAATTTTATTATTTGTTTTTTTCACTTGAAAGGTTGGACCAGATGATCCTTGAGGTCCCTTCCTGGCATTCAATGAGTCAATGATTCTTATTCCTTCCTGAATCTCAGGTGAGCTTTAGCCCTGGGGTAAATCAAGCTGTGTTTTTGCAATTGCTTTGAACCTTATTTCGGAGCTGGCTTTGCTCCGTGCTGCTGCCCAGCACCAGCTTCCTCCTGCCGCTGTAAAACCTCCCGAGGCCGCACTGTAAAAACCTGACCCGAGGACTGACCCGAATTAAACCAACCTTTCTCTTTTTATTTTGCAGGCTGATAGTCCCTGATCTGGCTGCGTGTGTCTGCAGGATGGCATCGGCCGTGTGCAGGAGGGGATCAAGAGGTGGGAGAAGCGGAGAGAGGAAAACTACTTTTTTGGGTATGAAAGGGATTGAAATGATGATGGGAGGCAGCAGGTCTGGGCTTGACTCCTTGCCTAGAAGCATTAGCTGGATGAGAGCAAATGCCAGTGAACCCCCTGTTTACAGACTTCTTTTGAGGCAGGAGAGGACCCTGTGTCTCCTTTCATTTTGGCAAAACCAGCGGGCGAGGAAGCGCGCGATAGAGAGCCGTGCAATTAATGCTGAGGGGGAGCACACTCATCTAATAACAAATGTGGTTTCCCAACACAGGGCACAGGGAGGGGGAATTTACTGCTGCAGACCTGGCTGTTTCCTTCCTCCCAAGTTTTTCCCCTGTGCTCGGTTTCACTGCTTCTTTTTCGCTTGGATCAGGGTGTTTAGCTTTGTCCTAGGCAGGTGGGGTTGTAGGAGCCTGAACTACTCCTGCTTGCACGAGAAGGAGAATCCCAAGGAGTGATTTATGAATTTTCAAAACCAATTGATCACAAAGTGGCTGCTGCTCCATGGAGGGATGGCTCCTGGAGGAGAGCAGGTTCTGAAATCGGTGGTGTAAGCCCTGGATATCTTCTGGTGTGATTGGTTTGATGGAGATACAGGTTGCTCTGAGAGCAAGAGATGGTCCCTGGCTGTGGCACAGCCATACTTTTGTCCCATGGGGTCAGTGTGCAGGCGGGGTCCCTTGGCCATGCCCTTCTCCATGTCTCTGCTCACTGCAGTGGTGCTTTATGAAGTCATCTGTAGGCAGAAATCCGCCCCCAAAGTGGGGGGCTCAGCCACCACCCCCACCCATGGTCACCGTGGCCTTGTTCCCACAAGAGGAAGGAGTGGCAGGAGGATGCCCATGCCCTGATGGCCATGCAAGTGAGCAATTAGGCGATAAGGCAGCCCTTGCTGGTTGCTAAAAATGGCCTTTTCTTAATAAATTTGTATCAGCATCACCTCTGCAGCCCAGCGTGCTCCCTCATCCCTGTAGCCACATGACAGGTCCCCAGGGAGGGGACATGAGGGCTTCCTCCCATGTGTAGACCCAGGAGGAGGCAACATCCCACAGCACCATGCTCTTCACCTTCTGGGAATGGAGGCCGTGGAGCCAAATATTCACCTATGGATATAAAGAGAAGAGCTTTTGGGAGTCTGTGCCCACGAAACCAAAGCTTGGGGGGGATTTGAGTTGGGGACTTGGCAACACTAGTATGTTGGGGTGATGGCATCTCTACCCCAACATACCAACAGAGCTGTGGCCAATAGGACAAGTTTAGATGGGGCTTTGCTACTTTGCAGGAATTAAATATTCTCTGAGCAGCAAGTGAACCGTCTCTGCTGCTGAAAGGCAGTGTTTTAACAGCCAGGAACCAATGCTTCCTGGGCAGCCTGGGGTAAAAAAAATGCTGTAAGGACAAAGCAGTTTGGTTGGGTGGGCAGCTTAAAGCCAAGCAGGGGGTTTAGAGCAGGTTTTCCCCCAAGGCATCAGTTGCCATTAATTATCGAGGAGCACAAGCCATGGGGACAAGGTCCAGATTTCCTCCTTGCGGTGTGTCTCGGTGGGGTCCATGAAGCTATTCCTGCTGGACACAGAATCGTAGAATGATGGAATCATTGACTGGTTTGGGTGGGAAGGGACCTTTCAAGGTCAGCTAATCCAAGCCCCCTGCAGGGAGCAGGGACATCTGTAATTAGAGCAGATTGCTCAGAGCCCCAGCCAACCTCCCCTGGGATGGTTCCAGGGATGGGGCAGCAACCACCTCTCAGGGCAACCTGGGCCAGGCTCTCACCACCCTCAGTGTAGCAAATGTCATCCTTCTCTCCAGTCTAAATCTCTCTCTTTTAGTTTCAAACCATCCCCCCTTGTCCTGTCCCAACAGGCCCTGCTCCAAAGTCTGTCCCCATCTTTCTGACAGGTCCCTTGAAGTCCTGAAAAGCTGCAAGAAGGACTCCCCGGCATCTCCAGCAAACCCCCCCTGGCTCCTCTCCCAGGTCTGGAAATTAAATCCGAGCCAATTTCGAGGTGTCCCAACCCACACGGCGCAGGAACTGGCTGCTCCGAAATAAATCAGGCGTAGCGAGCGGGCAAGGTGATACTCGCAGGGAGATTGGATTAAGGAGCGAAGGTGGACAAGACAGATGGTGGGGTGGGAAGGGATGAAATGGGCTGGTGGAAATCGAAAGGGAAAAGATGACAAGGACACTGGGTTCACTAAAAAAGACAAAGCGCTGGGGTTTTCCTGCGAGGAGCTGGGAGAAAAGCAAAAAGCTGGGGAGCGTGTCATGTTGCTGCCGATGTCGGTCGCTTTTGGGATGGGGTGGGCTTTACTGGGCAGAGCACAGCAGGACTTTTCCCCACCATAGTCCAAACCCAGCAGGATAGTTTTAATTTTTACTTAAGAAGTGCTATAGTCCATGTATTACGTACGTTTTGAATGGCTCCTTTGTAAATTAAAGTGAAAAAAACTTTTCTAAATTCCCCAGCAGACGTAGGATTAGTTGCATCGATCTTCTGCACAATTTGTAGGAGCCCCCAATCACTCTTTTGACAGTTTTATCTTACAGTAATAGTCTTCCTTTTAGATAATTACAGCTACTACGTTCAATTTCAATCTTCCGTAGGACTTTACCTTAGATAATCACACCGTGTTTCTTTCCTTAGTCATACATATGCAATAAACTTTGCGTAATTATTTATACCATTGCAATAATTATTTTATCACTGCGGTTTCAAGGTTTACCAAAACAAGATCAAAAGTTAATTACACGAGAAAAAAAAAATCATCCTTAACTTATGTGAAGTTATTATAAGATAAAATATACTATTTTTCTCTTAATACATCATCTACTGCAACACTCATAAGCAACGAACGTGTATTTTAGGGACTCCACAAGCAGACTAGGTAATGTGGATAGATAGCAGAAGTTGTTTAAAGTTGGTAAGTTGTATGTGTCTTGTCTCAATTAATTTTTTTTTCTCCTCCCAGCGGGTCACGGAGGAGTCCCCAGGAGCTGCCAGGGGAAGTGCTGCCACCTCCTCCAGCCGGTCAAGCACGGTGGGTGTTTGAGACCGTTAATTAAGCTTTGCCATCAGTAACGAAGACAGATTCCCACTCAGGAGCGAGCGCAGGCAGGTGCTCCTAGCTGATGCTCTGGCCACCTCCGGGATCAGAAATATCTTTCCATCTCCCAGACAGGAACGATCTCTCCCTCCAGTCCTCGGTCATTAAAAGGGAATTAATTTCACGGAGCACTGCAGTAAGTAAACTCTCTGATTTCTGGTCTGTTATGACTGTTAACCAGCTAGATCTCACTTTAATAGCTTATTTAAAGCACTGGGCCTCTGACAGCCCAGGTGATGGATGGAGCTGTCAGCGTCTGCTTCGTTTGGAGAGGAGAGGAACATCTCTTAAACTAGAAGCTCTATAAATCAAAAGGATAAAATTCAGCCGATGCATTTTTCTGGACAGGGGCGTCCTTCTCCCTGCGGAGTGTAACAGGCACTAAATTGAGGTTGGATTTATCGGGTCTGAAACCCTTCTCGACAGGCGCTTTTCCCAGCTGGAATGGAAGAGAGTGGGCACGGAGCAGTGGAGCTGAACCAGGCGCCGTCTCCTTTGCAGAGCCCAACCTCAGAGACCCCAACGGCGCTCACCAACAGCCTCTCCACGGCAGTTTCAGAGCAATTGCTCGTGGATACAGGGCACTGCTGCTCTTCCCCATGCTCAATGCTCCCTGAATCATACAATGGTTTGGGTTGGAAGGGACCTTAAAGATCATCTAGTTCCAACCTCCCTGCCATGGACGGGGACACCTCCCACTAGACCAGGTTGCTCCCCATCCAACGCGACCTTGAACACTTCCAGAGGTGGGTCATCTACGCTGTCTCTGAGCAGCCTGTTCCAGTGCCTCACCACCCTCACACTGAAGAACCTCGTGTGCTCCCTGGAGATGCTTCTGCCTGCACTGCCTGGAGCTTTGGCAGCACTGGACCCATGGCACTTGTCTTAACAGGAAAGGAGCAGTGTAAAGGTTTGCATGGAGAGATGGTTCTGCATCCTCCCTTTCTGGGGAATACACAGACCTCTTGTTCAACCCATGGAGCTCAAGCAGCAAACTAACTCTTGGATTTTTCCAGCCACAAAACTCTTGGATTTTTCCAGCCACAAAACCACTATCATATGGCTCAGGTTGAGCAAAACATCTGCCTGGAGTCCTGCATTCAGCTCTGGGGCTGCAACATAAAAAGGACATGGACTTGCTTGAGCGGGACCAGAGGAGGCCACAAAGATGATCTGAGGGCTGGAACCTCTCTGCTGGGAGGCCAGGCTGAGAGACTTGGGGCTGTTCAGCCTGGAGAAGAGAAGGCTCCAGGGAGACCTTATAGTGGTCCTGAAAAGGACTTCAAGGGGGCCTACAGGCAAGATGGGGAAGGACTCCCTATTAGATTAGATATCAGGAAGAGGTCCTTCACTCTGAGAGTGATGAGCACTGCACAGGATGCCCAAGGAAGCTATGGATGGTCCATCACTGGATGTGTTCAAGGCCAAGCTGGATGAGGCTTTGAACAACCTGCTCTAGTGGGAGGTGTCTCTGCCCACAGCAGGGGCGTTGGAACTAGATGATTTTTAAGATCCCTTCCAACCCAACCCATTCTGTGATAGTATCAAATAAAAGCAGGACAAATTGTTATTGCTTTGGGCTCTGCCAGGTGTGAGACCCTGGTAGCACTGGAGCCTTTTATCCGTGTTTTTTCAAGACTGCCTTTCCCACAAAGCTGATGGATGGGAGAGAGCATTCCCACTCCCCACCCCCACCCCCAGATGTGTTATTCGCAGCGCCTTCATTTTGTTTAATATTGAAAGACGTTTAAAAGGCAGCTCTGACCTAGATTGGGAGCTCTTCGGGGGAAGGCTGTCGCTGGAGCAGGCGGGTTGGGGAGCAGGCGGAGGAGGCAGGGCCCAAGCCTTGCTGGGAAGCGTTGCTGCAATAAAATAATCATTTCGGGGTGGAATTAACCCACTTAATCAGTAGTGTTCGTGGCTTGCTCCTCGGTGAATACTCAGAGGTGACTTAAGGTGCTGCTCCTGCTTGGCCCTGGCAGTCCCCGTGACAGTTCCCGTGCTTGTCTTGTTGCCAGGATTGCAAATGTTTGGACTTTTTCCTTTTGAGGTGCAAAGGTCAGCTGAGGCTACCTCCACTGAGCCCCAGTGTCTCACACTGGTTCAGGGCTTCATCTTGGAGCCTTGTGAGATTTCTTCCCTGCAAGGATTGTCCAGGCTTGGCCCAAGCTGCCCAAGGCAGGAGTGGAGACCCCATCCCTGGAGGGGTTTCAAAGCTGTGGGGATGTGGCGCTGAGGGACGTGGTTTGGTGGTGAGCTGGGAATGCTGGAGCAATGATTGGACTCGATGATCTTAAAGGTCTTTTCCCACCTAAACCATTCGCTGATTCTGTGATGTGCGAACCTTGTTGAGCTCTGGGTTCAAATCTCCCAGTCGTTCACAGCTGAGATTTGAGTTTGACAGATGAATCCCATGATGCTCCTCCGGGCTTGTCTTAAATCACTTCAAGCTTTTCTTTTTTTCGGGGAGGAGGAGGAGGGATTTTGTCCCATCGCAACGGCAGAGCGTGTCTCCCTGCCTGTCAGGTCAGGACAGCAGAGCTTTCTAAGAGAAAGAGAAAAGTAGTGAACCACGTAATTAGGTTTTGCTTCAGTGATGAGTATCACTTGCAAACAGGTAATCGCAGCCCGAACAGGCTCCTTCACGACGTTTTTCCTAACGAATGAATGTAACTGGCTGGTCCTTTGCCTTTTCAGATGAATACAAACGGAGGCAGCTGCCGCCGGAATAAATAGAGCATCTCACAGTGAGAGCAAACCCTCTTCATTCAGGATGAGAAACTCCCCGATATCCCCCAGCAGCTTTTCACCGCCGCTTAATCTTAACCCATCCCCTCGCAAACCCCCGGCCCAGCATCCTCCCGTCACCCTCCGGCAGCGATATCGGCCCTTCCAGCCTTCCCTGCAAATTGATCGTTCCAGCTTGCTCTCAAGGCACAGCAATCAGCCCGGAGAATCGTTCTTTGCTGGTAGGAGCAGGGATAGCAAGAGAGAGCGGGGAGCGAGCGGGCTGGCGCGCTCGGCGTGCAGGAGAGGCATTTGTACTTAAGTAATTGGATAGCGGCGGCGTAGAAAACCGTAATGGCTCGGTAATCTTGTCGTACAATAATCCCGCGCCCGGCTGCCGAGCGCGCCGACCCCCGAGCAGACCGCTGCCCTCGTTTAAATGGGATTTAACGAGGCTGGAAGAGCGAGCTCTGATTGCTCTGGGTTGTTTTTTTCTTTTTGCGGGCAGGCGGTGCGGCTGCCGCGGTAGAATGATGATCATTTTGGGGAACGTTGCTCTGGGGCTGAGCTTTGGGGTCAGCCCTGGCGTGTCCCCAGGTGGGATGGAGGGCGACTGTAGGTCAGCGGTCCTTGCCGTAGTCCCCATGCCAGGAACCTGGGATTTCTCTTTCCCCCCCTCTTTTTTTTGTGACAGCCCGAGCAGTTTGTCCAGGCCAGTTGAACTCGGGGGTTGAAGAACTGCCTCTTCCCATTGATATTTTGGGTGCTAAATTTCCAGGTGAAGGCTATTCCTCTCTTTACAGCCCCCGGTCAGTGGTAACACAGGTCATGACTCAGTGAAGCCGGGGACACCGATGACCCTACAGCTACAATATCCAGGCACTTCTGGTGTGTTTAAAAATAGAAACACCAATAACGATCTGTCTCTCTATCAAGCCCGGAGGGGAAGTAGCTTGATTAGCTTATAGATCTGCTCGTTTACATCTGAGTGACCGTGGTGTCCAGGAAAAGGGGATGAAGGAGGTGGGAACGCACAGGGAGACTTTGGGGAGCAACTGGGAGGGGAGACTCATTGACCACATCCATGAGTCATGATGTGGGTGTCCAGACAGTGTCCAGTCCGGGTTTGTGTCCCCAGAATGCCCTCAGAGGCTGTTTTTTTTGGCGGGGCAGTTGACACAGAGCTGATGGATGAGCCTTTGGGGTGCTGCGCCGGGCTGTGTCACCTTGATCGATAGCGGGGAGACGGGGACGTATGACTAGGGAGAAGGATGAGGAATGCAGGAGTTTGTGAGCTGTGGCTCTCTAGTGTCGGCTTGTGAAGTGAGATACGTGACGTGGGTCCACCAGCAACGCTTTCACCTTCACATCCCTGTACCCAAATCCAAAGTCCTCAGGGATACCCTGTGGGGTAAATCTGGGGCTGCTCCCAGATCTCTGCTTTTTTGTGTGACCGAGGAAAAGACGCTTTGTCTTCCTTCCCAAAATGCAGCTGATAACACGGAGCAGATTATTTTGCGACGTGCGGCCGCTGCCCTCTTCCCATACAATGATATCGATGCAAGTGGGAAAGGAAGAGGGGAAGGTGCTTGGGCTCCTGTCCAGCTGGTGAGCGGGTGGGTGTGGAGGTCGCAGGCGTTTGCTGGCGTGGGTTGAACGTATGGATTAGCCATGGGAGCCGACCCTATGGAAGCCGGGAGCAGGACGGGGCAGCGACATTGTCTGCTGCAGCTGCCAGGAAGGCGTGGGATACTGCCAACGTGTCCTCCGATGGTCGGGGAGGGACCGGCTACGTTTTAAAAAAGTGATTTATGCTCTAATCGGTCTTGAAGCTTCATTATTCCAAGCATTAGTGTGTCTGAGCCAGTGGCCTTATTTGTTAATGCACTGAAAGCGGCAGCAGATGTGCTATTTTTCATCTGTGACCCGATCAGCTCGCTGATTCATCTACTTCCATTTTCATTTCCCTGTCATTGATTTATTAATGATGTCTTACTTATCTGGGGCTCTTTTGGAGGGCTCCTACTGCCCAGTCCCCCGAGAGATGCTGGAGGATTCCCCTCCCTTCCCCAAATATCCTGTGTTGATTTTTTTTCAAACCATATTCATCCTCATTGCTCCAGAGATTAGATGTTGTAATCATTTCGCAACTGAAACAACCTCTGTGGTTTGTACAATTTAGGGATAATTTGTCTGCTGAGAGCGCAACCTCCTTCTTTTCCACTGCAGGCAGGGTACCCCACCCTCTGGGGATGTATTTGGACATGGGGGTGCTCCATGGGATGCAGAGAGGGGATGTCCAGGCTGAGAAAATTGACTGGATTTCTTGCTTTCCTATTCTCTCTGTGTTGGTCCAGCCTGGAATAATCCCAGGATCAGAATTTGTGCAAGAATCCCGATTTCCCCCTTACTTTGAAAAACTGATGAGGAGTCTGATCAAACTATGAGGAGCTTGTACAGATTCCCTTGGACGAGCAAGACCATTCTACATTGCCGATTTGATCTGGGCTGTGCTGGATCCATGAGAAATGATTCATTTTCTGCATCCTATCCCAAAAAATGTCTTTATTCCCACATGTCTCCTAACAGCAAGCCTGGAGCAGGTTATTGGTTTGCCTTTGTGCCGTAAGGGGATTTTTCTACTGCCTCTGTCCCATTGATGAATCTTTTCTGGACAAGCCACCAAGCAGAATGAGTTGCAGGGACCTGGGAAAAAATTGTAGCCAACTCTATCCCCCGGTGTCCCTAGGGATGTCTGTGGCCGCTGCCAGGCTCTTGGCATCCAGCACCTCTCAATCTTTTTTTCCTCCTGAAACCTTTTCTCGCTTGGCATCACGTTTTGCTGAGCTGCCCAGAGTAAACCAGGGCTTTTCAGAAACCAAATTCTGCCATTAAACACACCCATAACTGGATTTGGGGAAGGTCGTCCCAAGTTTATTTACAGATCCTCTGGGTTTTTACTCAGCCAGCCCTAAAACATCATCCTTTGCCCCTGTAAATTGCTCCGTGCTCCCACTTTTCCTGCTGGGAACACCTGGGAAATATTATCTGTTTCCAGCTGCTCGGCTGAATCCCTGGGGGAACCATCCTTTGCTTCTGGGGATATTTGAGGGATTTATGGTGCTGTTCAGGTAACTGATTCCCGAGCCTCAGATGTGCCAGTGATCCCGCTGCTCCAACCCATCGCTGCTTTGATTTCCAGCCTAGTTGACTCCTTGGGTCTTTGCAGGATAGTTGGCTCTTTATACAGTCTCTTGGCCTTTACTGGAAACGCAGCTTAGCCTCCTGTTTAGTTTTTTTTCAGGAAAAATAAAGTTTCCTACTTTTTTTTCCCTTTATGTCCTTCTCACATGATGAATTTTACATGCTGATAAGGGAGCTGCAGGATTAGAGCCAGACAGTTCCGTTATTGGCACTATAGACAAGCCCTTGCTGCTTTTATAAATGTAAGTACCTTTCCAAATCAATAAATCATCATTAACATTGCTTTAAATTGGTACAACAACGTTGAGGGAATTCGATGGGTAATTCTTTTTCTTCCTGATTAATTTACTTTGTCCGTGTGAAATCCAGATGCTTCAGGGGTAGATCCTCATCCCGATGTCCTGGATTTCTACCAATACCACCTCCAAACGCTTGCTTGGAGAGGGGGGGGAAAAAAAAAAAAGGCGATCTTGTGGTTTTGTTCTCTCTCAAAAAGGAAAATATCCAGTGCCACAAACAGGGATAAAAACCCTTACCCCAAACCCGCTGGGAGCAATAGCTTGGGAGGTGCTATTCTCTTCCCCTGAGCCACACACGCTCGCTTTCTGAGGCTGCCCAAATCTGCATTGAAATGGAAGAAAGGAGCTCAGTGTTTCGGTCAGGGCTGGGAATAATACACACTTTGAATGGCCTGGGGAGCACGATGAACCCCACCTGCTTCTCCCCCACAGTTAGGGCCATGGAGCTAAAGCCACTTGCTTGGAAAAGCCCTGAAGCCATCTTTGCTCATTGACACAGTCCTATCGCCACCGGTTTTATTGTCGCTATTTGTTAAAGACTCTGCAAATGTGCAAAGCTGCCTCTTTCTGCAAAGAAAGGGCCTGTTATAGGCTCGGGGAAGACCAAAACCCCAGCTACCCACAGGATGAATTCTTGCTCCAAGAGGCCAAGTAGCCGAGAGTTGCTCCTGTGGGTCTATTTATGTCCTGGATAACTTAGAATTCTAGAATATTCNCTGGATAATTAATGGCAACTGATGCCTTGGGGGAAACCTGCTCTAATGCCCCTGCTTGGCTTTAAGCCACCTACCAAAACAAACTGGTTTATCCTTAACAGTATTTTTTTTTACCCCAGTCTAGGGTAAAACTGGAAAAAACTTTTTTTTTTTTTTTAAAATTTTATTTTTTTATTATTATTATGTTTATTCTTTTTTTTCTGCTTCCTCACAGCATCCTAACAGCTTAGTGTACAGATTCGGGAAAAGCCAGGTGGCGATGTGGCGGCTTGGGCTGCCCTCTCTTGGCATTGCTGCATGTTGCACAGAGCCAAATCCCCAGCCGGAAAACAAAATTCCACCGTTTTAAGGCAGCATCTCGCCCGCTACGGCTGCCTCCCTCGCAATGCTTGATGAGAAGGGCTGATTTGAAGCTCTTCCCTCCTCCACTTTCATTACATGGTGGTCAGGTTCCCTGTTTTAAGGTCAGGGACCATATTGCGGCACCGTGATCGGGACACTTCTGTCCACCAACTTCCCTAATGAACCTTTTCGATCTCGTTTTTTTGGCCCTACCGTCAGCACCGAAACAGCCCTTGGGGGAGTAATTAAGGATTTTTATTTTTTTTTTTTTTTGTCACAGCATTTGTGAATGTGACCTCCTGCTTCCCTGCCTCACCACGATGGAAATCACCGCAGTGCACACGTGATAAGGCACGAAATCCCCTGGAGTGGTGAGGGGTACGCTGCTCGATGGCGCTTGGCACGTCCTGCGACTCCTTCTTGGCAGGCAGGCTGCTGAATCTCATCAGTGAGACAGAGGAAGGTTACAGCCGAAGGTTATAGGCAATCTTCTTTTTTTTTTTTTTTTTTAATTTAACTATAAATTTGGATAATATCGATCTGTTTAACTTGCTCGTCTGCAGCTCACTGGTTTTTCACTCTGCAGCACTGGGTGGGGGGTGTGTGATGCTAAACCCTGACCTGGCCTGAGAAAGGGCTGTTTCCCAACTTTGAAAACCATGGTCAGGTCATCTTTGCTTTTCTCTATAGTATTTCCAGGCTGTTGTAGTTTATTTGCTGTGAGGACTTTGCAATTGCAAAGAAAAAATATGAGTGGGGAGGGGCGGCGCTCGCGGAGGGCATCTGGGTCACTTGATACGAGGTTCAACAAAGCCAAGTGCTGGGTCCTGCACTTGGGTCACAACAACCCCATGTAATGCTCTGGGCTTGGAGAAGAGTGGCTGGAAAGGGCCCGACGGAAAAGGACCTGCGGGTGTTGGTCACCAGCTGGCTGAAGATGAGCCGGCATGGGCCCAGGCGGCCAAAAAGCCACCAGCATCCTGGCTGTGTCAGCACTGGGGTGGCCAGCAGGATTAGGGCAGGGATTGTCCCCTGGATTGAGCACTGGGGAAGCCACCCCTTGAATCCTGAGGTCAGTTTTGGACCACTCTCTCCAAGAAGGACCTTGAGGGGCTGGAGCGTGGCCAGAGAAGGGCAATGGAGCTGGAGAAGGGTCTAGAGCAGGAGTGTGGGGAGGAGCGGCTGAGGGAGCTGGGGTCTTTAGAAAACATGAAGATGTGGTGCTGAGGGACATGGTTTAGTGGTGCCCTGGCAGTGCTGGGTTAACAGTTGCACTCGATGATCTTAAAGGTCTTTTCCAACCTAAACCATTCTATGGTTCTGTGTGCTGCCCTGCCAGTAATATGGTAGGCAGTTGATGGACCGGCATCTTTCCTTGGGCTCTGCAGCAAAACCAGCTGAGACTTCAGCCAAAAAAAATCACCTTTTTTTTTTTACTGAAGCAAAGACTTCCTAGTCACTCCGTGATCAAGCACCCTCTGATTACCGCAGCTTCAAGCTGCCGCTCCCCGTGGGCTGTGGGTATGAGTGTGCTGGGCGTTTGCAGAAATAGTGCCACCAAAAAAACCCAAAACACTCCCAAGTTGCATCATCTTTCTGACTTGTTTTGTAAAGTGGCCCTTCGGTTTCCAGGCACTCCTATCTCCAAGGGGCCAAAGGACATGCTGCTTTCTGTCCCCGTGTTTGTCACACAGACCTGACAAAATAGCTCTTAACTGCTAATTTCTCTGCTGGGTTTTTTGCTGGGGCTCTTATCAGGATAGTAGATAAGACAACGGGAAACTGAGCGCGCGGGCATATCAGATAAAACCCACAAATTCTGTGCCTTACACGTCCCCCATGTGTGGCTGTGAATTTGCTGCAGCACCAGCCAAGGAGTTTTTTACCTTCCTCCAATTTTTTTTCTTTTTTTTT
>VWZK01015046.1:135616-170395 GCA_013396935.1 Baryphthengus martii | reverse complement strand
TTTTTTTTTTTTTTTTTTTGCTACAAAATAATGATCTGTTCCTGATGGGAACAAACCCAGAAAGCTGGGGCCGAAAACATCATTGTTTATGAAAATCCCCATTAAATGGCTGTTCTCCGACTCCCACCCAGCAGGATCTGGCACGGGGCTGAAGGTGTTTGTTCGCAGAGGACCGCATTGCAGTTTACAGCCGGCTCCCGGCAGCCGGGGCCACGCTCCGGTGCTTCCGCTGGAGCAGCGGCTGCACATCCACCCCGGTGCCAACCCGGGCTGGAGGCCACATTCCCTCTGCCGGAGGCTCCTCACCAGGGGAGAAGGACCCTCAGCATCTCCTGAACACCATCCATGAAGCTGAAAAGCCGTGGGGATTTCTTAACTGAGGCCTGGAGCTTGGCAGAACATCCCGCTATGGCCAGTTGGTTTCAGGGAATGACTTGTTTTGCTGCCATCACGTCCCTGGGGATGAGGGTACTTGTGGGGTGTTGGTGCTGGTAAAATCAAAATCATGTCTGGAGGTGGAGCATCGCTTTTCCTCCTGCAAACTGCTTCCAAAAATCAGGTTCCCAGCAGGGTGCCCAATGCCCCCAGCCTGTGCCCCACCACCCCATATTGAATGTTGGCTCTAATCTGTACTATCAAAAGTGACATTTTTTCCTATTTTGTATGTTTGGTTGTTTGTTTTCTCCAGCAGATGACTTCTCTGGGTGGAGCAAGGAGGTGACCTTGCATCTCTTTCTGGATCGCTGGAGCCTCAACCCGCGGGAGCCGTGCCAAACTCTCTGCCCCTGCCGCCTGCAAGCTCAGCACCGTCCAGTTCTCCTGGGTAGCCCCTTCTCTTCCAGCCTCAGCCTGGGACAAGGGTAAAGCTGTTTTGGGATCAATCCCAAAGACGCTCTGGAGACTACGGTCAGCAAGGCACCCGGGATAACGCTGACAGCCCAAAGCTGCTTTTGGGGAATCCCTTTGTGTTCTCTGCCAACGTCCGATGGTCGCTGCCGCTCAGTAATGCACAACAGGAGCAAAACCCTCTGGTCTGCAGAAATGACCTAAACCTGGTGATGGGGTTCTTGACTGGTGCAGGGGAAGGAGTTGAAGGTGGGGGGTTCTGAGGCTGCCCGAACCCCTCCATCCCTGAGCGCTGCTGCCATCTAATGCCCAAGGCCGGCTGGCGCAGGGAGGCTCGGGCGTCACCCGGGAGAAAACCCTGACACCTCCTGGATGCTAAGGTGAGAAAAAGAACATCTGCCCTGTCTTGAAGGAGTATTGTTTCCGCAGGTGAATGGTGTTCCTTTCCCAAGCGCCAGCCGGAAGATTCTTACAGATCACAGAATCTCAGCATGGTAGGAGTTGGAAGGGACCTCTGGAGATCATCTGGGGGGCGTGTGTCCCCCCGCCAGCTCCAGCAGGGTCACCCAGAGCAGGGAGCCCAGCAGCGCAGTGTTCAGATGGGTTTGGAATCTCTCCAGAGAAGGTGACTCCACAACCTCTCTGAGCAGCCTGGGCCAGGCTCCAACACCCTCAAAGGAAAGTTTTTCCTCATGATAACTGTGAGTAGAACCTTTTGGATAACGGTGAGTAGTGGGAGCATCTGAGCAGGGCTGCAGGGTAGCTCGGGATGGTTTTTAATTACAGATTGGTCCTTTTGGCTGAGCACACCCAAAACTTGCAGGGAAACCAGCAACACCAGAGGTGAGACTCTGGTCCTTCCTTTACTGCCATGGAGGTAAAGGAGTTGATTTCTTGGATAGCCAGGATGTCTGCGGAAGAACAGGGGAGTTTCTTCAAGTCAAATATTATGGTTTCTTTAATCTCTATGGGCAAGTGGTGGTCTTGTCTGTAAGGACTTTTTACTTATTTACTAGTCTTCAAAGTTCCCGGCAGCAGGTTTCTTAATCTGCATCACTCTGCAGAGGGTTGGTTTTGGTGGTTTGTTTTTTTCCCACGTGGCTTTATATTAACAACTATTGATTATCCTAATGGATTAAAAATTGGCTTTTGCCCTGTCCAAAGAGTAACACCAGTTCTGGGAGCAGAAGGAACGGCAAGACCCTCGAAGTGGTGTCTATTGAATCTCCCGAGGATCTTCTGAGGGGTTTGGATGATTTCACCAGCGGTGACTTTATGTTTCTTTCCTGTTGTTGGTAAGGGATGCAGAGGGCAGGTCTATGTGGCTGAACACAAGTAAAGGCAGCATTTGGAGGTCACAGCATTTGCAGTTGCCTCTGTCTTTTGGAAAGGCGCAGCTCTGTGCAGCGGTGGGGTTCCTGGAGGGGCTTGAGGAGGGCAGAGATGAGGGGTGCCGGTGCATCCCAGGCTGAGGGCCCATACACTCGTGGGACCCAATCAAGGAGCTTCATAATGACTATGCCAAAAATCAAGGCTTGATTTTATTTAGCTACCACAAAGAAATTCATCTCTGTGCAGGTCATGATGCTCCCGATGGGAGCTCCTGGGCCTACTGCCAGCCAGCGTGATGCCAGTTTGATGGCAAAGCTGATGCAATTGGGCACGGAACTGTTGTGTGGCCTTCAGGCTTTGTGTCAGGTAGGAGAAAAGCTTTTTTCCTTTATTTTCCCTTTCCTACTGGAAAGTCCCCATCTGCACATACATTGTTTGGAGGTCACAGGACGTCCATCTCTCCATGCCTCCAGCACTTCTTTTGTAGCAATTAATTACTTCCTGCAAGGAAACCATTTCTTGCTGGTTTTTAGCCTTGCCCTTTGCTTTGGACCAGCCCAACATTCGAGATTTCCTCCAACGTTTGGAGAGCAGATGGTTTGGGGATGAAGACTCATTGCAAAGCCATGGTCAGCTGGAGACCCCTGTCCTCTGCAAGGACACGGTCACGCCGTGGTCTCCAGCAAAGGGGACTTTTGCGAGAGGGCAGCTGTGTTTGCAAAGAGCAGTAGGGATTAAATTGGAAAACTTTCTGCCCTGGTGCTCAGAGGGGTCAGGCCAAGGCTCCCCAGTATCCTGCTGTCTCCCACCGTGGCGGCAGGCGCCTGGCCGAAGGCGCTGCTCCGTGCCAAGCGATTAGGTAACACCCGCTCTGTGTTTGGGGTCTGAGTGCTTCTTTCAATTTAGCTTAACTCAGTGAGGAATTGACTTAAACTAGATTGATATAAGCCACTCTTAAAAGATTTAAGCCCCATCGTAAGAGGATGTGCTCATGGTTTTACACTGTATTAACCCAGGCATTTGAATAACAGCTCCAGGCTAGGTCTATACTTGGGTTTTATATCAAATTATTGCCATTCAGGCCTGCCTGGTTTTTTAATTAAATCAGTGAAAAATGTTCACGTGGATTCACTGGCGCTGACGGGAAATTATCTTACAGTGGGTTAACTTTGGAAATCACCTGGTTTAGCAAAGAGTGGGGGTGAGGAGGGCTGTGTGCCTGCAGGGAAGAAGGTTTGTAAACTCAGGTGGTGCTTAATGTATTTTAATCAGTGATGAGAAGAGAAGTATTAAAATTTCAATTAATAAAATAAAAACATGAAACTCCTTCCTGTGGCCAGCAGCCTCCAAAAAGGAGAGAGGGACCAGTTTACAGGGTAAAGATGGGGCACTTGGCCAGGCTGGAGTGGTGGTTTCCTCATGGTTTTTCCGGTCTAAACCCAGTAATTTTGGCTAACGTGGTGGTTTTTATGCTGTGCCCATCGCTGTGCCAGCAGCTTGCCCTGCTCACAGCTCCGGCTGACAGGAGCTGTCAGTCCCACGTCAGGCTGCACACCCGGGAAAGCAGCGCTCAGCTGCAAACCAGTAAGTTTGGGCTAATCCCTCTCCTAGCCCCGTATATCCCTCGCACGTAGACGCCGCTGCTCTCTAATAGTATTAATGATTCTCCCTTTATTTCTCACTCAAACACTCTCGGAAGGATCATCCAATTTAAATCACAGCTTCTCTAGTTAGCGCGTGTCACCACGAGAGGGCAATAAATCATCTAATTACGATGACGGAGCCGGTGTCCTTTCACAAAGCCACCCGTGATGAACTTAAATGGATTTTAAACATTAATATAATAGGCGTTTAGTAAAGAATGGGAAGGAAAAAGAACATTTTAAACAAGCCAGCAGGTTCCCCTGAATGTATTTGGGATGCGGGGCTTGGATTGGCCACCAAACCCATCCTGACGTGCAGCGCGACGCTGGAATTAAAACCCGGGAAGGGAGTCCTGCCTCTTTGAGATGCTAATTCAGGTAAAAGTTCATTTTGAGGAGTGCAGATGTACTGACCCTAATGATTCAGAGCTATTTGGAGAGCTAATGGTGGGTTACTAATTTCAAAGCATATCAGTCTCATAAAAAAAAAGGAAAGAAGATGGTTCCTTATTCAACTGTCCTGAGGGACGTCCGGGGACTAACCGGCCCCATCCCGAGTCCGCCGCTTCATGTGCCAAAATGTTCTGCCACTTGCATCGCTGGGGCTTGGCCCAATGAAAGCCAAAGAAAAGACCCTTTATCCCCCTGGCTGATGCTGTCAGGAATGGGGATGGAAAGTCTTGTGCTCTAACTCATGGTCAGTCTAACCCAGGGTTGGTTTTTTCTGCTGTAAAATGGCTGTAGTCTTTGCTTTTCCCCCAAAAGGTGATGCAGCAGGCTCCTGGTGGGCATTTTGTGGCTCCTGGGGCCACTGGTGGTGGTGTGAGCAGATGGTTAGCACCTCCTGTGGGATGGGTGCTTGAGGTGGTTTTGGCCAGTTGCTGGTCCTAAGGTGCTGGAGGAGTGAGGGTGGAAGATGTCCCTGAGTCACTTAAATTCAGTGAAATCTTGTCTTGGCATTCATTGGTCTCTGAGGGGAGTCCCACATCCTCAATATCCTCACATCCCCCATCTTCCCAGCTCCTAAAAAGGGTCTGCTTTGTGACACAGAGTCTGGTGTCAACTCATTACTTAACTGGGACCCCAGCAGGTAGGAAAGTCTCCCTTTCACCCCTACTCATGGGAAAGTCCCAAATTCTGTCTTGGCCTCGTCTCAGCCGTGCCCCGGGGCAATAGGGCACCTACCCATGGGCCAGGACTGGCTGTCCATGAGGTTTGGGGGATTCTAAAGACTGAAGTAAAAAATGTCCCTGGTACATTTGGGTCATTTAATCTCTTCCATTTGCCTTCTTGTGCTTGGTTGGATGAGACACTGACCTGATGTGGAGCTTGCATGTTCCACTTGCCACCTGTGGAGCTTAGGGAGGGGGAGAGATCAGAGCTTTTGTACAGGAATCCAAAATGATCCTGATGAACCAAGGTCAGAAATGAGCAGATACAAATCCTCAAGGCCCAGGGCTTCTGAGTACAGTTAGGAGGGAAAAAGTGAGTATCCCTTCAAGAAAAAGGCTGGTGATTAGCCTTAAACCGCTAGAAAAAAATGAAAAAGCCGAAATTAATCTGCCAACGAGACCTACAGCACGGCTGATGCTCAGGAAGAGAAATGCTGCAGGCAGGAGAAGGCTTTGGTACAGGACACATGGGCTGTAAGCAGTTATCAGAGAGCAAACAGGTTCTTTTGCAAACTAAGGGGCTGCCAAGAGCTGAGGTCACCTCTTTTTACAGCGAGTCCTAATGTAAGATTTAATGAGCTGGACATTCTGGGTTCACGTACAGATTTATCCTCCAAGAGGCGTTGAACGTGTCTGGGTCATCAAAGAGGGCATCTGGGTCCTTCTGGTAGTAGATTTCAGCATCTTCCACTTGCATGAGCAATGGGATGGAGGACGAGGCAGTGGTGTGGGTGCTGAAGACCCCAACAATTTGTTTGCAGCAAT
Organism: Baryphthengus martii; assembly: GCA_013396935.1. Taxonomy (NCBI): domain Eukaryota; kingdom Metazoa; phylum Chordata; class Aves; order Coraciiformes; family Momotidae; genus Baryphthengus; species Baryphthengus martii. The sequence goes on along the minus strand of VWZK01015046.1, from coordinate 164,637 downwards.
CCTGGGCTGATATTTCCCAGGCTTTCCCCCAGGCTGACTCTGGGAAGGCTGTGAGAGCGAGCAAGTTCAGTCCCAAGTGGAGCATGAAACAGAGGAGGAGGACACAGAGACGCAGAGCCCAGCCAAGTTCTGCACTGATTTTCATAACTAATAAAGATCCTGTATGAATATGAGATTGAAAGACCTCAAAGCTGATTAAATCTGTTTGATATTTGAGGGTTCCCTCCCCCTCTCAGCCCCTTTGTTAAAGGACAGTCCCCTCCTTCAAAGTGAGTGATGGTCTAAAGTCGTAACGCCGATTATTGCCGAGATTCTCACACCAATGCAGCCGGGAGAGGGGAAGGGGAGGCGGGCGGTGGGGGTAGAGAAATAAAAATCCCCGTAGGGTAGTTTAAAGTCGGCGTGAGTAGTGTGTAATCTACCCAACAGGATTGATCCAGGTCAGGCATTAAAGGCTAAAATGGATTAAACAAAAGACATTCCCCTTGTAACAAGAAGGAAAAACTTCAAAGGTGGGATTTGTTCTTGTTATGACAAAGGAAGTGGATTTACCAAGTGCCTGGGGGCACACCCCTCCGCGGCTTTCAATTTGCTCGAGTTGCTATGAAGAAACAGGACAAAACGCGTGGGGGTTTTCGCCGCCGCGCGCTTCGGTGCTGCCGGAGCCCTCCCCGGGGTAAGGACGTTGGGTTAAGAGGATCAGCTTGGCGCTGCTTTTTCTTGTTTTGTTTTGTTCGCTCTTTAAGGGGGAAAAAAAAAAGAAAGAAAAGGAAAAAAAAAAAAAAAAAAAAAGGGGGGCACCAAAAGGCAGGGAGAAAGGGAGGGTTGGTGGCACGTCAGAGGGAAACGTGATGGTTTGAGAGTGGTAGGAATGGGTGGGACACGTGAGAGAAAAGATGAGATGGGATGGGGAATGGGCCCTTCGAAGGAAAGAAAGATCAGGTTGTCGCAGCTAGGGGTGAATGACAGCGTGAGGGCTGAAAAAGGGACCCATCCTGCCTTAAATACCAAGCACTGTCGGTGTGGAGAAGGCTTTTTCCTCCTGCTCCTCACCAGGCCGACGTTGGTGCAGATCAACCCCAGCCGGTAGAACGCAGCTGTGGGCCGGCACGTCCCTGGTTCTGTGCCTATGGGGAGGAAAGGAGACCTTCAGGGAAACAAATCTTGCCAGGTCTCCAGGTGAGCATTACAGCCACTTGTTTTTATGAGACTTGCACCCTGCCGTGCGGGGATTATTGGTTTCTTCTTGTTCTTGAACTCACTCCAGAGCAAAGCTAATTCTCCTCCCTGGCTGAGAAAAAGGCACAGTGGTGGTAGGCATAGTGGCAACAAGGCATGGTCACCACTCCCTCCATCTTCTCCAGGTCCTGCTGCCATCACAGAGGACCTGCTGTGACTCTAGCACCAAACACCTGTGTGACTCACCAAGAAAGCCCATAACACCAGCGTGCCTTGCCAAGGAAGCCCATAACACCTCCAACTTTTTCCAGCACTGTGCTTCCACGGAGCTTAAAATGCACCTTTATGGCTGGTGCATCCAGGTCTGGAGCACCTCCAGCTGGGCTGAACTGAGCTCCTGAGTGATCCTGCAAAGGTGCTGCATGGTGGGAGTGTGGTGGCTCCTGTGGTCTCTGATACCTCTGTTTGCTGGGATCCAAACTACAGCACAAAGGTGGCTCTTTGGAACCAACCAAACAAGGAACCAAAGAATCTGAGACAAAATTTAAACACTGTACCCTCCTCCACCAGCCCCACCGCTCAAGTCTCTGCAGACCTCTGACACCTTCCTCTTCTACTGACAGTTTTGTGATAGGGCTCTGGCTGGGATGGGATCTCAACAGGAGCCATTTACACTTGTGGAATTTGCTAGTCCTAATCTGTCCTCCAATGTCCTTCCCAGATAGAGGTGAGGTGGTGCCTCCTGCTCTCTTGCCCAGGAAGGTCTCTTTAGGAGGGTGCTGAGCCCAAGCAGAAGGCCCTGCAGAGACCAGTCAGCTTGGGACTTGCTGAAAAGTAGCTCCTGTTCTGAGACAGCCTTTTGCAACACGCTTCCAAGGCCTGTGGACGATAATAGGCCTAATGATGGGCATGAGGCATTGAAAGGTAAGAAGTCCTTCTTCTCTGTCCACAAATAAAGGAGTTGCAGCTCAGATCTGTATATTAATATAGAGAACGTGCATGGATGGAGATGGAGTTGCCCAAAGATGTTTTCACAATTCAATATTTGACTATGTCACATTTAACTGCCACAGGCCTCTCACTGGGCCTATCTGGGGATCTCTCCTCTTGATGTCAGCTTAGACCCGATCACCTAATTGCATTACCTGGATAATTAGATAGGAATCTAGCAGCTCTGTGCTGCACGATAGTGAAGATCCGCCTCCTAACAGAACGTGGAAGACTTGAACACACGCATGGGCACATAGGGACATACAACTTAACCCAGTTGTAATCACACAGATTAGACCCAGGAAGTTGTTCTCTTAAAAAAAAATAGCTTAAAATTCTCTTTTGCCAAGGCCAGCAAGGGCCTCAGACAGGTGAGCACATCATTTCCAAGTAGCCAAAGGAAGCCGTCCCTTGCAGGACACACAATGAAGCTGTGGAGCTCTTCGCCGCAGGAACCTCTGCAGGTCCATAGGACCATTCCTGGCTAGAAGCAGGAGAGGTGAGGAAAAGATGTAATGGTACTGCTCCACACTTAACTTCTTCTGAGCCAAGCAGCAGCAACTGCCAGTGATGGAGAAAGGACCACAGGGTGAGATGGGCTTTGGGTGCAGCATGGTGCTGTTGGTCCTCTCCTTCTCCAGCACCTCTGCCTGGACAGCTTTGGCTTATTGCACTTGTAGTTAACAATGTCTGCGCAAAAAATTTAAACACAGTCCCATTTCACAGCATCACAGGATGTTAGGCGTTGGAAGGGACCTGAAAAGATCATCTAGTCCAACCCCACTGCTGGAACAGGATCACCTAGAGTAGGTCACACAGGAACACATCCAGGCTGGCTTTGAACATCTCCAGAGAAGGAGACTCCATTTAATGGTAAATAATTGATTTCTATTTGAAGGAGTCATTGAGTGATTCCTGCTGCAGTTCATCCAGCTCCATCCCTCTCATCCCTTTTTATCGCTTCCTGAAAGCACGTGGATGTGCCTTTAAATCCTCAAACAGCTGGGAGGCTTTGCTGGGCATCCTTCAGTGGCCAGGTGGATAGTGAGGGACATGGAGTCCGTTTCTCCACTGGGTCTGTGACTGCAAGAATCCTAGCAGGATGTCCCAGCCTTACACCCAGAAATGGGCCGTTCCAGGTTGCCTCCTACCTCAGTTTCCCCCTTTCTAAAGCAGGAATGCTGCTGCATGGTCCTTCTCCCTATCTTCTCCAAGCAGAGGAGCAAGGACTGACACCCTACAGCCCATTAACCTCCTCCCATGCCCTCTCTCTGCAACACCTTATGTTTTGGGGTCTTTTTTTAAAAGTCTCAATTTTATGCTGAGGTCCTGGAGGTGTTTTGCATCTTATGGCCAGGGCAGTGAGCACGTGGTCAACCACATCAGTCCCACACATGTCCCATGTGGTCCCTCCTCATTCCCAGCCCAGTTGGTGTGCTGCACCTAAACCACACACCGCATAACCTCTTTCTTTGCTTTATCTCAGCGCCCATCAACACACTGGGGCCGGAACACAGCATCCCAGTGGGTCTCCCCGAGAGCTGGCAACTCCCCCATCTTCTGTGGCTCTCCCGCCTTCTGCTCCTTCTCTGCTTGCTTCGAAATCCCACTAGGTTTTGTTTGGGTTTTCACAAATAACCTCTCACTTCCATTTGTGTCTCTTTTGCCATCCTGTTTTCCGCTCCCTTGAAAGGGGTTTATGTGCCCCATGGACTCGGCACGCTTTGAAAAAGATAAACATGAGTTTGTTGGCTCTGCAGGTGAGCTTTCTGTGCTGGGTTCAGCAAGGAGCCCTTGCACGCAGGGGAAACAGTCACCCGATTACGTTCTACCACCACCAAAGCTCTTGTTTGCAGCAGGTATTCAGTGCAGTCAACTTTAAAAAGGGGGAAAGAAACCAAAAATCAAGGAAAGAGCAGGAGACATGGAGTTCATATGGCAGGGGGCAGTGGGGGAAGCAGGGTGGGTGTGGTGGTGCTAAAAAAGCAGTAAAATAGGGGTGCTGGGCACCACGGGGCAGAGGATGGGGAGCTAATTCCCTGCAGCAGGAATACACCGCCTGTAGAAACCCATTTGGGCTGCTTTTATAGGAACCGAGGTGGTACAACTACATTCGCTAGCAAATAATTTAAATATTGCCAGTCACGTCACATTGTGGTTGTTTGGAAATAATTATATCCATATCACAGACAGTAAATAATAGATGTGCTTTCACTAACATTTTATTCATGTTCTGTTTTAATATGGCAAACTTAGAAGTAATTTAATCTCCCAGTAAATTGAACTGGTAGGGGGTTCTTCACACAGAAGATTGCAAGTTATTAATTCCAGGCAGTCTTCATCTTGTACAATTAGTCACTGTTTGCAGCTGGAAATGTTTTATTAATTTTCCATAGCAGTTGATTTTCCACAGTTTTCTCAGTTTAAATTAAGCAGTAAGAGCCGCTGTTTCTTCTTAAATAAATTTCCTTTCCACAAAAATACATGCCTCTGGCTATGTCAATTTTCCCGTTTGATTAAAGTGCCAGCAGGCAATTAATAACTTAATGCATTTTAAAGTACTTTTGGAAAAGTAATTTGAATAGCCAAACTTGTATATTTGAATTGATTGTTGCAGAAGATTTAACACACGTTCTTAAACCATAGAACCTTGTAAAGGACAAATGAAGAGTTGCAGCTGAAGTAGGAACCGTCCGACACCACCTCCTAAGTACAGAGGGATCCTCTAAGGCTTGTCCTTTTCTGGGATTGTCACCCCGGTCCTGGGAGAAAGGTTCAGCCTCGGTTCATCTGGAGTCCAGGTGCAGGGTTGCAAGAGGAGAAGGGACTTGCTGTGTGGGCTGAAATCTCTGGAGATGAGGTTCCTGGGAAGCCCTGAGGAAGGGAACTACTCTGATAAATAATTGTCACCTCGTCACTGCACCGGCTGGGACGCTCCCAGTCCCAGCACAGGCTCCCACCACCACCAGGCACCTGCTATCAGTTGGGTCCCAGAGAGCCCTTATGGTGATTCAGACCTAACTTCATTGCTCATGTCCGTGTACAACCCCATGCCCTCATCCATTCCTGTGTTCACGTTCATCCTGAGGCAGGACTCAGCAGGACCATCTCAGCATGACCACGTCCTGCGAATCCAACACTCCCCTTGCACAGAACCCAAAACCCAGTCTAGCAAGGACCTCAAAAGGCCACCTAACGCATGACTGGCCCTCAGGTGATGTCAGCGATCTCTGTAGCAGACAAATGTTTACCTAACCGGCTCATAAAGACCTCCTACGAGACCTTCCCAACTTTCCCAGGTCTATTCTGCCTCTGCTGTCATTATAACTAACTCTGTCACGTCTGTACCTTCCTTTGGGTGCGTGAAGCTCATGGACCAGCATGGTGGTGTGTGCTGAGGTCATCAGAGGCAGGCAAGCAGCGTGTTTTGCCTCTCACACCTAACGCCGTGAGCCAGCAAAGAGCTTAAGCACCCTCATAAATACGACCAGATAAACACCCCCCTTTGAGTCGACGGCATTATTCCTCTGCTTGCCCTAAAGCATGTGCTTAAGGACTTTGTTGGATTGGATTTGAAATGCTTTAGCCCTCATCTTTATCGGCCTTCAAATCAGTCTTGGAATAGGACTGTCTTCTATTCGTATCTTATTTGTTTTAGGGCATCAGCAATTCTAGCACATCTCTTCCTTTTGAAGAAGTTACGGAACGTCGCGGTGTCGCCCAGCTGCGAGGAGCCGTGGGCTCCACAAAAGGTAACCGTGAATTTCAGCTGCTGCATCCACAATCTGGAGAGAGATTATTTTCCTTGATGTGGAGCTGACTTTTCTGACCGTCTCAGCGTAGAGTTGGAGTCAAGTGTGAGGTCCCAGGATGGAAAAGGAGGGGGTGATTCACGTCATGGCTATCAGCGTTTCACACATCTGAGAGCGTGGTGGGCCCCAGCTGAGAACTTCAATTCACTTAGTGCAAGATGAAATGGCAGCTGCCTCGGGTTGAGGAAACAATACTAATCGGGATGAAATAATAGGATTAATGCCAGCTATTGCTGCTTAACCAAAAGGTCACTTGCACAGATGGAACTTTTATCAGGAGGCATCAAAATATCAGATTTGTTTTTGTTTTTTTTGAGCAGAGGGCACTAAGAAGACAAAGTAGGGACACTGAAGGTGCCAGGCCTTTTCTGGGCTCGGGCCTTTGGCTGGAAGCAGCTCCTAGTCTGTAAACAGCGGGTCCTCAGCTCCGGGGACATCGTGGCCACAGCTCCACCATGACCAGCACCAGGCTGAGAAACTCAGCCACATACTACCTCCCTTTGCCTGAACTCTTAGGGATTTTTTTTTTTCTCTCATCTCTTAAGACTGTGGGCAAGTTTCTGATTTTTGCACCAAAACCCCACCTTCCTACCTTGCCTTGAAAACTCAATGCAAGATTGCTTCAGTTCCCACCTGCCCTTGGTGGCCTGTCTTGTCCTCATGTGCTGTCCCCGTGTGCTGCCTCAGCTCTCCAGGGACTGCACAAGTTATGCCAGTACCAACTACTCTGTTCTTCCTCCCTGGACTAGCTTAGTGCCCATCCTAAGGATGAAGAGGCTCAACTATATATAAATTTTAAAAAAAGAGTCCTTGCCCAGGGCTGTGTCAGAAGGAGAAGAGTTGATTGGGAAGATTGAATTGTGTGTGTGTGTGTCTCCCTTCTGCTGGCTGCTTTGCTGCTTCTCCCCATCTCTGTTTTCCCACCGCAGCCTGTTCTAGCCCTTCACTGCAACCCTGGATTAGCCCAGCAGGTCTCATTTCCCTCCCAGAGGAGAGACCCTGCTTCATCCTGCTGCCAGAGGACCCTGTCTGGGCTCTCCATCCTTCCTCACTGCCCCACGGGCTGTGCTTTTCCCCTCCTCTGAAAGTCAGAGTGGTGTCCTTCAACCTGCCGTGCAGGTGTATCTCACCACCATGGGTACTGTGTCCAGGGATGTCACCGTTGGCTTCCCCACATCATGACAGCTTGCACCCAGCCATGCTCCACCAGCCTTGGGCTCCACATTTCAGAAGCTCCCAGGGGTCAGACCCGGGGAACCTCCTCCTGCCTGCTCAAGCTGACACCTCCCTGCCACTACGGGTGGTTTCTAGCTTCCTGGGTGTGCACCTGCAAGCAGAATCCAGTTAAAGCCAGTTCAGCGAGGGGAGCAGCGGAATTGCTTTATTTTGTGTTTTGCAAGCGAGAGGCTCTTGCCAGCGAAAGCCAAAAGTGGCTCTTCTCTCAGCTTTGGTGGCTGAAGTGAGGGGCTGTGCTATCTGGAGCCGAGAAGCCGCTCTCCCACCGCTCCCGGATCAAATGCAAACAGGAGCCGTGGGAGGCCGGCCCGTCTCTAACGGCGCGAAGGAAAGAGACAAAATCCCCAAATCTCAGAATAATGAAAACAAAGATACCCAAGTAATAAAATCTGCAAGGAGCACAAAGACGACGTAACTCAGATCCCAGCTGGCTCAAAGAAAGTGTCCATTAGCAAGGGATTAGCAGGAGGGAAGTACACAACCAGTCGATAGGAAGCGAAAACACACCGCACGGTCGCCTAATACCCCAGCCCAGCGCAGGGTTAGGGTGCTGGGCAAATTAGAATAAGAGCTACTCCAGAAATGGATCAAATCAAAAACCAAGTGCTGCAAAATCCACCTTTGCTACGGCACCTGGATTTGTAGGAACCTTGAAGACTTGTTGAAAAACATCTTGCTCTTCTGCTGTGAGCCTTTGTGCATCCCTCGTGCGCTGCGCTTCACCCTTACATCTCAGAAATGGAGATTTATTTTTTTTTCTTTCTCTTGGAGGTTGTATTTTCCCTCACACAGCCAGATCTGGTCTGGGCTTGGACTTTTTGGATGCCCTGGTAATACAAACAGGAATAAAAAATGAGTGAGATTGAGCATGTTCTCCTCGTTGCTGTTTTCCAGCTACTCTAACAAGTCCAAATCTCTCCTTTCCCTAAAAAAACCCAGTTCTTTGAAAGACACTGACAGATTGTGGAGTTTTTCTTAAAAAGCAGGGCAGAGGAGAGCGCTGTGCAATTAAATATGCAGAGAGCGTAGCGTGTGTGGGTGATACATTCATTTGGAGTAATACACACACTTGCACTTCCATCGTTATTTAGAGATTAAACCGGCGCAGCTCCTTAGTGCTCACGTCTGCCCGACGCCCCCGTGGACAGCAGCAGGCGTTGGGGTCCCTCCTGAAGCCACGAAGCATTAAACCCCATCCCAAAAGCCCCGTGTGCCTCTGCTCCTATACGAGTTTTCACAAGCCAAGCCTTATTTTAGTAACTCAATGTTTTAACTGCTTGGTGTTAAGAGGCTGGGGGGAGAGGCTGGGTGGTACCCAACCCCCAGCCACAGTGATTCACAGCCCCCCTGGGTGGGGGGTAGGGGGGGGTGTTAGCCCAGCTGCATCGGAAACAGGGCCAGGTTCTAAATAGGGGCTTAATCTGAGTTAAAATTAAATGGGCTTAATCTGGGCTTAATCTGAAATAATACCTCCGGTGTTTCGGACGTGCCGGTGCTGCGGTACCAGCCGCCGTCCTTCACAAGACCTGGGTAGTGCTGCCGGGCAAGCTGGTGGTGCAGGCAACATCCCTCTGCCTCCTGCAAGTATCTCTGGGTCTCTGTGGCCACACAGCCGTAGTAGCAGATGATCTTGCTCTCCACTTGGCCATGATCTGTCGACTGGAAACCTCCGAGTGCAATATATAGAAATTCGTGAATTTGCCAGTTTGTGAACACCCTCCCAGGCCTGCCCACAAATCTGTTAGTTCCAAGTGGAGTCAAAGAAAGTCCTAAACCAGCGCAGGTGCAGTTGTAGGGAGCACAAAGGTGTGGGTTCAGCACCTGGAGGTGTGCTGGACATAGCACATTCTGTCAGGGTTCCCCTCCGGGCAGCAGTTCCTGTTGCTGGCACAGGCAAATGCGGCCCTGGGGCAAAAGCTGTGGTCTAGTAGGTGATCGTGCTGGATCCAGGTGAAACCCTCTGCTGGAGTCTATAAGAAAAGAAAAACGTGATGGGTACAACAGGTTGAATAGAAAGGATGTGTGGCCAGACCTCCCTGACAGGGTCCCACTGTTAACCCAAGCTAAACAGGACCCTGGTGATGCTCAGATCAGATACACGCACTTGAAATGTGAGTAGTAAAAGCAGCAGCAGGATGTTTCAGAAGCAAATGAGAGGCTCTCCCATCATCAAAGTCCACATTACGCCCTGGTCAGCACTTCCCTTGACAAGCATAAAGGGATGTCTCCACCAAGAAGTCAGGAAAGGAGGGAGAAAGGGACAGGCAGGACTTGGCAGCTGGCTGTGGAGCACACTCATTCCTCCATGCCTCTGGGGACGGGATGAGGCAGAAGACAAGACATGGAAAGCGAGCAGATAGATGCAAATCCTGGTGCTATCTCTGGCCATGGGTGTGAGAGCTGAACTCTCACATTTTCATTTGCTTTGAGACAGAGGAGCTGTACTAACCTCATCTACCTCACCAAAGCCTGCCCTTAGAGGGAGCCCCTTCGCAACCAAGCATCAGGAAAATGGCCCAAACCCACTGAAATCAAAAGGAAAACTTTTCGCTGACTTACAGCTGCCTTTGGATGCAGTCCTGGGGAGAACACGCTGTATAGCTGAGCCCTTACTCACCCTAACGCCATCTCAGCACCCATCAGGGGCATCAGCAGGTCCTGCTAGACTTTTCTACAGTGAAGGTGGTGAGGCCACGGTGCCCAGAGAGGTGGTCACTGCCTCATCCCTGGAACCATCCCAGAGGAGGTTGGTTGGGGCTCTGAGCAACCTGCTCTAGTTGCAGATGTCCCTGCTCCCTGCAGGGGGGTTGGACTAGATGACATTTAAAGGTCCCTTCCCACCCAAACCATTCCATGATTCACTTCCAGCTCTTCAAACAACCCCCAGCGAGGGTAGGTGGTGTACCCAGAGTTGTGCACACGTTGCCAGAAGATCAAGGCACCTCCAGCTCTGAGAGATACAGATTTAAAACAAATGTGGTTCCCAGGACACCTGCCCTAAATCTTGCTCTGGCCTGACAGATTTGGTCCGAGTGGCATCGTGCTTCTCTGACAACGTCTCCTGTGTTAGGAGAGAAGTTATATGGCTTTGCTTTCTTTTTTGCCCGGTGGCTGGTGTGCAAACACCCACTCCTTGGAAAATAATGTATATTGTCTCGAGGATTTATGTATCGCCAGCTGCAATTTATGAGATTCTGCAAGCTCTGCTGGTAGCTTTGTATACTGGAGGTTTCATTTGAGTGTCATCAGCCACAGATTATGACTGCAAGGGGTGCCTGTCTTTAATCTCATTTTTGAAGGAATTAATGTTATTAGTTTTGATGAATTAATGGTATTTAGGTGTGCAAGGTTAGCATGAATTAATGTCCACCTATTTCTGTTGTCTGGCTGACTATTTTAAAAGGACTCTGGTAAGCAATCTTTACACAGTCTCTTTATTTTTTTCCTTCCTCTTCATTCTTTCGTAATGCTCTTTTAGGAGCTTAAAAATAACGTTTGGGATTTTTTTTTTCCTTTCTTTTTAAGTAAAAAGAAACACTGAAGATTTTCCCCTGGGTAGAGCTGACATTAACTTAGCCACTGCTGAGTCACGGAAGGCTAACAAGCGTTTGGAAGCCCAACCAAAAAGCTCTGCTTTATGGATGCTGCAGGTGTAGGAATAATTCTTGGCCCTGCTCAGTTTTCTGGAGGTCTCGCGTTGCTGAGCATTGCAGCTTTAATGGCTGATGGAAAAGCACCAAGGAAGAGAGGAGCTGCAGGGGCCCTGCCACCTCCAAAGTGGGTTGCAGGGCTGTGGGCCCACACGGGACCTTCTGTCACATGGAGCCGGCGACCCTAATGTCCTTCATCAGATGCTCACCTTCTGCTTAAAACACCTTGTTCTTCTCCCACTGCTCTGATCTGAATCAGCCAGCCCTGATAACTACAAAACTTCATTTTTCCAGGCTGATTCATCATCAGTTGAACCTGGGGTGTTTGGGGTCCACGCTGTCCATCAGATCAAGGACACTGGGTGTTTACCTGGTTTTAGATGCAACCGTTGACCCTAAATGTGTTGTTTTTTTGGTTTTTTTTACCTAGTTTGTGTAAGTCCAGCTCCTTTCATCTCTTCTCACAAGAAAGATCTCCAAACCTGATGCTGCTTCCTGTGTCTTGTGCTCTTCGAGCAGGTTATGTGAGGTCCCTCACAAGGAAAAGGGTGCTCCAGGAAGATGTGCACAAGCCACAAGGGCCACCACCACCAGGCACCTCAAAACTCATCTCTGCACCCAGTGAAGGGCACCCATGAGATGTGCATATTGTGTTCCTCGTAGGATGAGGCTGAGCGTGAACAAATGGTCCTATCAAAGCATGGGGTGGATTCATCTTGGTTAGATCAAACTGACCTGAATTCCCCATGATGCTGGTGAGAAAATTTGAGCTCTTCAAGGAGACAACACATCCCAGCTACTTTAAGCCCCGCTCAGAACGGCAGGAGATGTTCTCCAGAGATATTTCTCTCTTTCTAGGAGAGGAAAACTACACTATGAAGAAAACCTGGGCCCCTAATTCTCATACAGTTCAAACTAAGTGACATCTATCCTACATGTCTGCCTGGATGGACACAGTAGAGAGCCTGGCAAAGGCCAATATCACAAACTCAAAGGATACTCATGAACAGCTCCCTGGGTAGCTTCTTCCACTTGTTTGAGATGATTCCCTAGATTAACATCACTTTGGTGGCGGTGGAAAAAAAAATAAATTGGCCTCAATATTGCACGATTCATATCCACATGGTTGTGACATGTTTTGAATTTCTGTGCATGAGCTGAGAAGGCTTAACTTTGAAATGGGTAGAAAAATCTGTTGATGGTCTTCTTTGCCACTCCAGCCTCAGCATCCTTCAAAAGTAAGAACAGATGGATATGTCTGTCTCTTTCTCTGCCCGTTCTGCAGAGAGCTTGGCACGGGCTTTTTACAAGGTTACTGGGGAAAGATTAGACTGGTCTAGTAAGTCCAAACTCTCAGAAAGTGGCTCAGCACAGAGGTTTCTGGTACCAGCTTTGGACTTGGGAGTACAAACAGGCTGCCATATTCACTCCCAATTCTTGAGGAACAATTCTATAAGCAAAATCACTTTTTGGAATAAAATAAGCACAAAATTGAGTTTGGAAGAGATGTGCCACGAACACCAAGACCAGATATTTAACACGATTTTAAACATGACAATGGTACAAACAAAAACACTCGGGAGCGCTCGGGCCTTGCATTTGTTCTAAGTTCAGTGCCTTACCCGAGGTAAAGCAGGTGTCCACCGTAGTTCCTGTCCAAAATATGTTGGTTAACTGATTTAGCTCCTGTGGCCACCAGCAACGTTCGTGTGACAGGGCCAAGGGCAGCCAGCGAAGCACCTCGACAGCCTGTGCTTGTAGCTGCTGCAAATATTGACACCCCACGGGAGGTGGAAGTGCTGCACAGAGCCAAGGGGGAAGCGAGTTGGCTGATAGATGGTCACAGCAGCAGGTCAGGTTTTGTGGAGATGCTCTTGGTGAGCTCTAAGGCCATGAGGTTTTATTTGTAGTGCCTCTAACCCTCCAAGTTAAACCCTCTTGAGCCAGACTCCACTATTCTCCAAACATGAGATTAGCTTCACAGTCACATGCTTTTTTTTTTGTTGGTGTTGTTGGGTTTGTTGTTTTTTTTTTTACCTTGTCTTCTCTTGTCTGTTTTTGGAGTATATTTATGTCAAGCTTTCAAGCTACTGTCAACAAACCTGGGGACTAAAAACATTGCTTGTTAAAATCCCTGAGACTCCTCTGCCTTCTCTTGGTCCCAGCGACCTGTGACTTGCTCTGTCACGAGATACCTGATAAGCTGTAAGAGCCGGCAGCATTATCTGGGTGGAGGGAGCATTTTATTGAGGATTTCGTTTCCTTCCTAATGAGGAGTCTTCAGGAATATCAAGGGAACGTCTGTAGCACTGGAGGGATCCAGGTTTTATTGTGCTTGCCTCTACGAAATGACGCGGTGCCTGGTGACAACTACAGAGCCTTACCCAAAACTGGGTTTGCTGGAGTGTGCTGGCTGAAAAAAAAATGAACACAAAACATCTGAAACCCTTTACTAGGGAAGCACCTGTATTATGTGATAGGCTTCTTTCTCCCGTATAGGTGTAGTTAGGAATAACTAGAAGTCTGTGTAAAAATGCCTTGAGCTGTTCTTTAAGTTAATTATCACTTCTTTTGGTGCTATGAATGGCTGTTCAATGACACTGTCAGCGAGTGGAATGAACCAAATTACTTTAATTATGGAGTAATTGCACAGAGTGATGGTAATTAAATCTTGATCAGTTTAAGTGAGTGAATTAATTGCTCCAACTTGGAATGCACACCGCAGCAAGAGGAGTTGTTTTGTAGTTTAATTAGCACCAACCACTAAATTCTTATCGTATCTAAAATGCAGACAATTAATGAGTTTGATTCTGCTCTCACCTTAATAGGAACTAGGACAGAATGCCTGCTGAGAAAGGTAGCCACGGTAGCGAAACGACAGAAAACTTAATATTCCTGTCAGTTGTGGAGACATATGAGTTATATTCTCCGCTTTGCCTTCCAGTGAAATGTGCAAATAGAAATATTTCCATATAATTAGCTTCTGGCCCCGTTTTGTTTCAATACTCACTGATCTGCTAAACAGGAGACTTTGCCAAACTCGTTAATGTTTTAAACGTCAGCCGCCTGTGTTTTCAGGTGGTTTTCAGCCTCTTCTCGTATTGTCCAGCGTGCTGCTCCCTTGCTATAAATTTAGTTAGTAACGGTCACACAGGCCACTCCTTAATGCAACGTCCACCTTCTGCCTCACCTGACAGCCTTCCAAAACTGCCTCCTCTCACAAGTAATGTCTTTGCTTCTCTTCTTTTCACTCCTACGTGGCAGCAGCAGATGGGGAAGACCTTCCAAGCAGTTAAGATAGGTTAGGGAATTGGCTCATGAAAGCTGGTAGGATCCAGGGGTCTGCTGGAGGAGGCCATGGTCATGGAAGGAGAACAACACAGTGAGGAAGCTTCTGAAGGACCACAAGTGAAGGGTGAATTGACTCTGCGGACAGCGGTTGGGGCCACTGCTACTGCCACGCTCCTGGGAGTTACTGCGCAGCCACGGGGCTGCCTCTGTGGTAGGTCCCAGCGGTGCCACCTCAGAGACCCCCGGGCTGGTGAACGCATCGCCCAGAGAGCCCAATGCAAGTCTTGCCTCCTAAACGTCAGCCACAGGCTCAGCAGGATGGCAGTGACACAGCCAGCCTCCCTTTTTACAAGACCTGGTCCTGACACGCTACTGATCCACAGGACAAGGTGTTAACGTGACTGGTCCTACACAAGGACATGCAGACCCTGCTGGGTCAGTACAAAGCTTACACTGCTCTTAACTCTTTTATATAGAGGTCAAAACAAAGATGCATTCTCTTACACCTACCTCCTTACACAGGACATGCCCTCAGCAGAGATCCCCTTTGTGTGCTGGCTGTTGTCCTGTGCTACCACCTCGGCCTCCTGTAGGTCATTCATCTCTCAGTCATGGTTTCCATCAGGCTACTCTGATTAATGCTTTAGCCAAGCCTTTGCAGGATTATACACATTAATGGGTGCAACAGCCAGGAAGCCAAACTGAATCCAAGGCAAGCGAAAAAAAGCTAAACATAAACTGAATGAGGAATTCAAGAGCTGGTTATTGAATAAGAAAGCAATATCTCAATGTACTTACCTACATCACAATGAAAAGATATTTTAATCAGTTCCTCTCTATGGAATTTAAAGTGGTGTGGATTAAAGGCTTCAAATGTGAAGGGCTGAAACACTGGCCCAGGTTGCCCAGAGAGGTGGAAGATGCCTCAGTCCTGGGAACATTCCAGGTCAGGTTGTTTTGGGCTCTGAGCAATCTGCTCTAGTTGAGCTGTCCCTGCTCAGTGCAGGGGGGGTGGACTAGATGACCCTTAAAGGTCCTTCCAACCCAAACCAGTCTACAATTCTGTGAATCTATGGTCTCACCACCAGCCTAGCCCCACTCTGCCCACCTGGGGATGGGATGCTCTACTGCAAAGATGACAAGTCCCACCGTCACTCTGTTTCATGTCTTTGCTGTGAAGCTCTTGCTGAAATAAACAGGAGACATAAAGCTGTTGTCTGCCCTTATCCTGCCCTCCTGAGGGAAATCTTCACTCTGTTTGGGCTGTGTGGGAGTAACAGAGATTTTGCTGAAGGATTAGGGAGACACAGAGGTTGTGACATTGTCTCGGGTGCCAGGAATCCAAAAAGAGAGGTGAACTGAAAATGAAACCCATAGTTGCTTGCCACACTGGTGATGCTGTTTAAGAGACAATTAAATGTAAAGAAGAAGGGAGTTTCCAGCAGATGATGCGGCCACCGGTTCAGCGCAGTAAATTTTAGCTTCTGTCATGGAGGAGATAAGAAAGTCCCTGGAATGAGACCAAATGAGGCACTTGGCTTCAAGGTGCTTTTAAATGGTAAAATACCTGTCAGGAACACCTGCCTGAGCCACACACACAGAGGCACGGCCAGCCAGCCACATCCCTCACTTAACAGCACGAGGAGCTGCTAATTTACTCCACCGAGAAGCTGGTGGAGGCGTGACCCTGATCTGGAGCTGCCATCTGTGAGATCAGACCCACCACTGTCTCACCAAAGCACCTCTCATGGTTACCGACCGACGTCTCGGAGGGCCGCGGTCACAGCGGGGATGCTGTCGCTTCAGCGGTGTCAAGGTTCAAGAGGGTTCCAGTTATTTAACTGGGAATTGCACCCGCCAAGCTCTTGCTCCCTCAAATTTTCCATATCTCGTTCTGACCTTGGTCATGTTCCTCCACTCCTTCCACAGCTTGGCTGCATGTCTTGGGCATGGGCACAGCTACAAGAGCTAACTCCCTGCTGAGTGATATCTCCTCTGATATGAATTGCCATCAGCTCCTGGCACGACACCGTCTTTTGGAAACGAAAGAAAGAATCCGCCGAATTAGAGGCATTTCTCCATCCATTTGTAAGATTTCATGGAGTTAATTCAAATTCATGGCTCCTGTGGCTGCCATGACAAAACCATAGCCTTATAGATGGCCAAGGAATTCCCATTTGTAGGGATTTTTGATCCCCCGAGGCGTGCTCAGCTTCTGCTAAGGACACAAGCCACATAAGGGTTTTAGAGAGCAGCTCTCTCCTGCTCTGTACCACCACCAGACTCACAAACCCATTTTCATTTGTTCCAAAGCGTTGTCTTATTGTTTTACCAAAATAACACGGCCACGCGATGGCCGCGGGTCGCTATCCAGCATCCAAGCTTTTTCTTTCACTTTTTGTTTTTTTTTTTCCTTCTTCAGTGTCTTTGCTCATAACTTGGTGCATGAAGTGGTGGAGTCCCCATCCCTGGAGGGGTTTCAAAGCGGTGTAGACGTGGTGTTGAGGGACATAGTGTAGTGGTGACCTGGCAGTGCTGGGTGAATGGTTGAACTCGATGATCTTGAAGGTCTCTTCCAACCAGAATGATTCTATGATTCTGTGACGTTGTGTCCCGAGGCTACCTGAAAGTTAAACATTTTTTTTCTGGAACTGAACCTCTTGAGTGAAAGGTCCTGCTGTTTGATTTTGCTGGTACTAGAGCAGTTGGCCAAAGGACTTGGAGCAGCCCAAGGTTGCTGTGTTGAAAGCAGCACCACCAACTTATTCCCATATGGGCAAGTGTTGCCTAAATTGTATGACAGGGTGGGAAACGCCAAATGACTGTTCCACGTATCCCTGGAATTGCACAAAAGCCACACTTTTGCCACTTACTCTTACCTATCCATCCCTTCCTCCAGTATTTGGCACCACTCGTTCTTCTCTGGGTTTTACGGGGCGTATTTAAGCCCTGAATGGTTGTGATAGACCAAGTAGACCTTCATCCCCTTTGCTGTAACCACACAGCTTCTGGCCCCATCCACGTGCACGAAGAACCATCTCCCTGTGCTTTTTGCTTGATGTTCTCTAGGGATGGGACAGCGGGACCCTTAGAAACAGAGATCTGGGGAGAGATCCTGGATGGTCTGAGTCCCGGTGTAACTCACAGCCACTCTTTGCCTTTCCTCACAAGGCACCACCTTCATTTTGGTGATGGAGAAGAGGCCACATGGCCATGCAGAGAGCACCACGTGGCCCCCATGCTGCCAGTATCCCTGCACTGCAGTCAGGGACCTGTGCCACATACCAGCTACCTTTGGGCACCTGCCTGAAAGACCAGTCGCAACGTGTGCCGCTGGAAAGACAGAGAAGGAGAGGAATTGCTTGTCTTCTTTATAGGGAGGGTCTGGACCCAGTTGGACCTGAATTCCCTGCAGGTTCCCACCCTTACTGCCTTCCTGCGAGTGGCCCCAGCCGGTCAATGTCCTCCCTACACATCGTTCCTGGCTCTCAGAGGATCTCAGCCCTCTCCAATGCTATCAAGATAAGTAAGTGACTTGTAGTGATGGTGCCAAGATTTGAGCGCACGGTGCCGCCCTCCTCCAGGACTCTTGCTGCAGAAAGCACAGAAATTCTGCTAATCCCGTGCAGCCATAAAGAGTTTCTCTTTCATTGGCTGAACGTATGAAATCCATATGTCATCAATCTCTTTCTGGTGGCTGGAGCCTGTTTATGAAGCTGAAATCTCTGGCATGTGGCTGGGAGCACAGGGGCCAAGTCCTGGCTCCTGCCAGCACAAGCTTCCACCTCCTGCTTCTACTGCTGCCCTCTCGTCTCCCTCCCCTGGCATCCCCGAAAACGACTCTTAGTTCCATTCTAAGGGAACCAAACGGTTCCTGTTTTAAACAGGGTGGTGGTGGAGCAGCCCAAAAGATGTGCTGCTGGAGCAGGGAGGAGGCAGAGCTGGGCACCTGGCAGTATGCCTTCCTCCAGGAGGACTGTCACCCTGGCTCCACGCTCCAAAGTCTACTTTTTGAATCTCCTGCCAGCCCCCCAACCCCTCCAGCCCCCTAGAAAATCAATGAAGTGAGTTGCAGCGGCAGCGGTCACCTGGGCTCTACCAGCACTGGAGAGTGGAGGCTGCTTAAAAATGATGGGTTTGCCAAATTTGTGGGTCCTGTGCAAAAAAAATGAGCCCCTTGTGGATATTGTCTTTCCTTCAGCACCCGGTTTGGGCTTTCCAAACTGCTCTTCAGATGTTGGGCAAAGGAAATGGGCAAAGTGGGCTGGTTTTGGAAACAACCCAGCCTTCCACAGTGGGAATGTGTGGCTGAGGAGCTGTGCGGTTGGCGAGGAGGAGGCTGGCAGAGGCTGAGCGTGATGGAGAGGTGACAGACCCACCAGCCGGGACCAGGGTGCCAAGAACGCTGTCCCACCACCACCACCGCTGCCAAACCATCCCCGAACCCCAGCGCTGTCCGGGCACGAAGCAGATGCGTGTGGGAGCCCGGCGGGAGTCGGGGAATGCTGCCATGGAGAGATGCACACGGAAAGAACGGGAACGAAGCCCAGGAACGGCACGTGGTTGGGATGCAGGGAGAATTCATGCGGGGTCAGAGCCCTTCTCCCTTTATCTTTGGGAGATTTGGGTAGCTTACTTTATTTTAGTCCCTTACGACACATTTACACAAAGCTGCTTTGGGCTGAGTGCTTCTTAGTGCTGGTTTCTGTTCTATTTAAACATAAATGTTTTAAAGTGCACAGATAGGTCTTTAACGGGAAAAAATTGCATGTGAATTACATTTATTTCTTGTTTACCCACGCAGCTCCAGCCGACACTTATCGACAGATTAACTTTCACTAAACTTTCCATGTAATATGTTTTAAAAACCCACTTCAAGTACAGATTCTATTAGTTCCTGGCCTTATGTTTTAAGAGGAAGAAAGTGGCTTTACACTCCATGAAATGTGTTAATGCATGGATAGAAGCCCTCTTATCCTCCTGCTTACATTAGGTCCAATCAGGAGAATGGATTATGTTTTTAATAATCTGACATTAGTATTAAAAGTAATATTTAAGGCATTAGGCTCCGTAACCAGTGCAGCGCGGCCAGAGCTTGCTCTTTGCGCGTGTGCGCGCACGGCTGCGTTAAAACATATGTTTATGAAACAATGCATTAGCCCAAACTGCCCAAATATCTGGGGATAAATTGGGGCAGCAGATTACTGCTGACATCACTTTTTCAATTAGAGGCAGAGGGAAGATTTGATGGCCATTTTAAAACTGATTACGGATGGAGGGCAGGGATTAGAGGCTGTTGGAAACAGGAGGTCTTACTCTCCTCCCAGCTTTGGCCTCTTGGAGCTCCATGGACTTCAGGAGTGGATGCTGATTTACGGGGTGGAATAAGGCCAGTGTTGCTGGTGGCACTAGTCATATGGATGGGTCACTTGTTATCAGAGAATCGTAGAATGGTTTGGGTTGGAAGGGACCTTAAAGATCATCTAGTTCCAAACCCCCTGCCATGGGCAGGGACACCTCCCACAAGACCAGGTTGCTCAAGGCCTCATCCAACCTGGCCTTGAACACTTCCAGGGGGGGATAAAGACCATTCTCCTTGTCTTAGTCCCTCAAAAATGTTGCATGTGACAGGGGAAGAAATCTGGAATCTCCAGCCCCGAAGCAAGTGCTTCAGCCTGGTCTGGGAATGGGGTATCCTGGCAGGTAAATACTGAACCTCACTGTCCTGGACCTTCTGTGGGGTCTTTGTTATTGTCTCTGTCTCCACACTTAGGTCATCTCAAGCCCTAATGTCCTCTACACCCTCTGGAAAAGACAAAGGGAAACTAGAAAAGAAACAGGGAACATCAACAGGAGAGTGGGGGGCGGTGTGTGTGTCCATCACCCTGCAGAGGAGTGAACTGGGATCTGCCACCGCAGGCAAATTCCTCCAGCACTTAATTCCCTTCACTCAGGACCACTCACCTTACTTCTAGGTGTAGTTTATCTAATTGCAGCTTTTAGCACTTCAGGCTCACTTCAGCTTTGTCCGCTCAATTAATCAGCCTTCCAGTGTCAGAAATCTTCTCCTCATGTGGTACTTACAGACCACAGTCAAGTCACCGCCTACCATCCCCTCTACTAAGCTGTAGATTGCTAAATGGAACCGTGAGGGGTTGAGGTTTTGGGGCTTTTTTGCACCCCTACTGGTGCTTACAGCAATTTTTAGACCTCTCCTATGTTTTAGCAAGTCTTCTTGGGAAGCCTAACCTGAACCTAGCACTCCTGTCAGTGCTGGACATGGACGTAACTCCACACCCGTTATCTCCGGCCCAGACGCGTTCCCTGTTCGCAAGAAGCCGAAGCCAAAATGCTTTGTCTTTCGTTCCTCGGCCGCCGAGAGAGCATCCTCCCTTATTTTCAGACGCACCTTTCTTTCTGGCCTCCCTCTGACAGCAAGACTCCCAAATTACGGCGAGCCTCTGGCTTTTCTTCCACCGATGGCAAACAACGCTTATCTTTGCAACATATGTGCAGTAACTGTTGTTGCTGCGGCAGAAGGGAAATCCACAAGCTATCCAGCCACTGCACCTGCCTGCTTGGACCGAATTCCCTTACTCGTGTTTACTCACTGGACTTAAGCAGGTCCTGGGCTGGGAGACCAGCTGGGAAATCCAGTTATTACAGGCACAAACAAACGAGCGAGGGGCGGAGATGGGCAGCCGCTCCTGTTCGACCGCAACCGAGGGAATTTGGCAGCGCGTGGCCCTGACTCGATTTTAATTCCAGCCGGCCAACGGCGGGAGCGATTCAAGTGAGCCAGAGGAGGTGGGAGACAGGATATCCCCCACCCTCCAATCTGGACTTCTGACACATCTCGTCTGAAGCGCGGGATTAAGGCGGCGGCGGTTCAAGGCGGCCACCCTGGAGCCCGCAGACTGTCCTGCCTTCCTCCTGCTCTGCTACGGCCTTTTCTAACGCCGAGGGGCTGTCTGAGCGGCGCCTCTTTGCCTCCAGCCTCTAGACAGAACTACTGGCGGCCTCTCCGAGGTGTGATTTTGGCCAGGGCAGGGGAAGGAAGTGCCAGGAGAAGGGATGGGTTATGCAAAGCTTACAGCGTTTAGTGGGCAGCGTCCTTCCCCAGAAGGGTTGTGGAGCTGGGTCCTTTCTGGGCAGATGAAAGATAAGACCCTGCAGGTGTGTTTCCCAGAAAATAACAGGAGCGACTCCCTGAATTCAGAACCTGATGGGTTTTATCCATGTGTAAAAAAATTAAACGAATTTTTAAGGTTTTCCTTGCAGTTTTCCTGGTGTTCTTTCCAGTAGGCCAGCTGTGGTGGACCAAAAAAAAAAACCTGGCTAGATAAGCCGGTAGCTATATTCCTGACCAACCGGCGGCTATTACACTGCTTTGTTTGGGAAGGTCAAGTTGTACGGCATTATCTGGTATTTATGAGCGAAAAAAATCTACCAGGTTCCTAAAAATCAGGAAAAAAAAAAAAAGTGTGCAATTATCTCACCTATTGCAGAAGAATTATCTGCGCTGATCAAGCTGTCGCTCGTTAGCTCCTCATGCTTATCAAGTCACCAACTGGCAACGCCTTTGACCCCGGCGGTAATGATAGCGTAGAACATTTGGACCACCTTGGGTCACCATCCACCCATTTTATCTCTTTTTTTCCTGCTAATATCATGTGTAAATATATGCACAGCTGACCCTGCTGGAGAGTCTCCCGTTCCCCTGCAAGAGGCTTCAGTTCCTCTGCGTTTCCTTTCGCAGTGTTAAGTTCAGACAGATTTGTGGAAAAGCGGGAGATTTTGTTCGAGCCTAAATCTTTTTGTAGGATTTTCTGTAAAGGCCTTAATGCTA
This sequence comes from Baryphthengus martii, assembly GCA_013396935.1. Classification (NCBI taxonomy): domain Eukaryota; kingdom Metazoa; phylum Chordata; class Aves; order Coraciiformes; family Momotidae; genus Baryphthengus; species Baryphthengus martii. The sequence goes on along the minus strand of VWZK01015046.1, from coordinate 142,630 downwards.
CTGGAAAAAAACAAACAAAAACACCACAACAAAAAACAAACAACAAACCAGCAAGAGGTAAATTCTGCTTTTGGTTACACCACTACGGGGAGTAAATCAGCTGAAGGCAGTGAGGGATGCTGGATTTATCCCAAGGACGGCAGAAGCAGAGCTCAGTCCTTAGCACCGAGCTATTTTCTGCACCAGCAGTTCTGGCCTTTGAAAAATGAGATGCACGTTTTCTCATTCTGACTTGTGAGGAGCCTGAAAATACCAGGCCACAGAATGCAGAGGAGAAGTCTGAGGCTTCTCAATTATATACAGTGGCAACATCAGGTGCATTCACATAAAAACAGACTTTCTAGTGACTACTGACCGTGTAACGCTATAGTCACCTGGCCTCTTAGAAGCAAGAGAGGGGAGGAGGAGGCTGTAGAAGCTGCTCCCCTTCTTTCAATGCTACGTGGAGGTTTTGAAGGTCTCAAGAACCGCCCTATGTACATATTGTTTCTTTTTATCCACCCTTGAAACAACAGTTTCAGGAAACACCACTATATTCTGCACTGACCTTTGTCTCTTGCTTTATCTTAACTGTTGTTTTCATGCGATTGTCAACAGCTATTTGGGATTAAAACGATGTTAAAGAGATCATTCTACCTTAAATCCAAAATTAGGCAGTGCCAGATTGGAAGTTTGCTGTCTTAACGGGACCAGTCCAGCTGGCCCACTTCCCTCCCTCAAGCACATGGCAATTTACTGGGACTCTGCCTTCGGTCCCCTTTACACTTGCACACTCTGCAGTTTCTCCTCTCAGCCACCTTAGAGCCTCCAGCATCTTCATCACCTCTTTCTGAGTATGAAAATGTTCTCTCATTTATTTCCAAATCACCATCCATCCCTAGTCACCAAGTGAGGCCTAACCCGTGAACTAAAACCAAAACAACATCCAGCCAGAGGCATTCAGATAAAGGCTGTTTCACCTCATGGCCATCCTACGAGGTTATGAGCTGATGTTCAGATGCAAGCTTGAAGGAAGTTTTGGAGCACACCAGGAGAGAGCTGGGTTTTGGGCCGTGTTTTAACATGTGCTCAGTTGTGCCCTTACTTGTGGTGCAGGTATCTTGGCCAGAAAGTGCTTCCCTCATCTGTTTTTTTTGCTGTTGGTTCCTGGCTCCTTGTGGTGACATCCCATAGTTGTGGTCCAGCAGCTAAATTGAATTTGGGGCCCTTCCTTCCTACAAGATCTTCCCCATGGCAGCCAGCTTGAACGTGGACTGCTCACGCAATGCTCTGGCCACATGGGCGCCGAGCAACTGGCAATGTGAATGGGCAAGTCGTGTCTGGGTATACGCCAGGATTTAATCTGGATTTAATGTAATCCATTTAATCTGTTTCCTAGCCTGGCCTTCTACAGGAAATGGAGATGGAGCCAAAATATCTTGATTCTGTTTTTGGGCTTCCTGACCTCTAAGGAGAACAACTACACGACCCGTACAGACCTTGAAACAAACAGATGGACACGTTGAGGAGCACGTAGGGAGGGCAGAGGTCTGACCTCTGGGGATGCTGCTGCCACCCATAGACATGTATCTGCTGAGCTTGGACATACTGAGCTTGGACATACTCCACTCTGCCACCAGCATGCTGAAGGAAACATGGGTGAGGTTTGGTAAAAACTTGGTTCTTGAAGCTATGGAGAATTTCACTGTCCCAGCCTGAAATTTACGCTTAAATGGTTCAGCTGTTACTGAGAACATAAGAGAAAAATTATGGTGTTTTGCTCCTATGTAATAAAAATACCATCTTTGGGGCTGCCACCCACTAGAGCAAAGACTAAGAGGGCTGAGCTCCACTATTGATGAAAAAAAAAAGGAGTCCTTGGCTGAAGAGCATCTTTTAGATCATCCTGCTGTTCTACACTACCTGCTGTGCTTCAGCAACTTCACAAGTGAATTTTGGCCATCTATCAACACATCACAGTCCTGGCCAGTAACCTCATTTCCACAGAATAGCTTGGAGGAGAAAAGGTTCCTACTCTAAGCTTACCATAATGAGAACAATACAACAACCTTATGGGAGAACAGAGATTTTTTTGAACTGACTCTGGAGCTCCACCAGCTCCCAAGTCGATTGAAAGACAACCTGTGGTAGGTTAACCACCAGTAGCATCAGGGATTTGTTCCAGGCAAGAACACAATGAAGATACGGAAGGGCCAGGTAAGAAGACACCAGTAAAGCCAGCACTTTTGGAAGGTGCAATTCTCTTCCTGCTTGACACTCATCTTCTTCTGAAATTCCCTGAGCATGACCCTCAGCTGATACAATCTGATCACAGCGTAATAAATCGGAAGGAAACCAAGTGGACTGGATGTAACGTGAAAAAAACTTACCTAAATGAGTTCTAGCTGGTGAGTTTTCCTGGAACTGTGAACACAGAGAGTCTGACCCACTGGAGATCCCCGAAGCTCCATCTGCAGTTGCAGGTCTTCAGCTACACGCTGCGCTTGGGCATTTCTCAGGCCAGGCACGTGATGGCAACCGATGTCCTACAGCTGTAATTAAAAGAAGGATGAAAAGTATTTAAAGGTGTTTTGCTGCGGTAAAAAGCGTCTCCTTCTTGCAAATACTAATCAGAGAGTAATTCAGCAGTTGGGGGACGAAGGGAACGGGGCCCTCATGTGGTGCATCAGCTGCAGCCGTGAGAAGATGGTCTCTAACACGATTGTGGAGATGCTGTGCAGATCAGACACCGGACCGGAGCCAGCCAGCAAGGCATGCGGATAAATAAATATCTGTAGTTTAAGGAAATCAGGTGTGAAAACATAGAGCCGATTGTCAGAGTTGTGGGAAAACCAGCTGAGACAAATGGGATCCGTGACTGCTCAGTGCGTCAGGAAATCAGCTGGAAGGCTGCTCAGACCAGTGGAGGCAGGGACTGGAGGTCTTCTGCAAGACAACAAAAGCCTGTCTTACAAAGCTGCAGAATCGTGGGAAACGGGATCTGCAGAGAGAAATTAGTTCAGTCTATTTTCTTATTAGGGGAAGAAAATGAAATTGGTTTTTGAAATAATGAACAAACTGCCACTTGAGGGACCTCAGAAGGTCCCTTAGATGGCCAGGGTGAACACAAGGAGCCACCTCTGTGGTATATCCAGGCGTGTGTCCTGGCACATCTCAATCTGGCCTTGGTGTCCCATCCTAGATCAAGCCAACAGCCCAGCTGGGTGCAGCAGGAGGCCACTCCAGTAATACTGAACACGTATTTTCTTAGGATTTCTTCACAGAAAGGGTTGTCAAACACCAGAACAGGCTGCGCAGGGCAGGGGTGGAGTCCCCATCCCTGGAGGGGTTTCAAAGCCATGGAGATGCAGTGCTGAGGGACACGGTTTAGTGGTGACCTGGCGGTGCTGGGGGAATGGTTGAACTTGATGATCTTAAAGGTCTTTCCCAACCAGAATAATTTTATGATTCTTAAAGGTCTCTTCCAACCAGAATGAGTCTGATTCCCAGCATGGGTCAGTGACAGCCCCATGCTTGGGGCTGGAGGGATCCTCACTGGACCAAGTGTGCTTTTATTCCACTTTATTCCACTTGGAAGCTCCCTCTGCACCATATCTAACTACCGCAGTCCTGTTGCTGTAAAAGTGGGATACAAGCCAGCTCTTCTCCCTTCCCCCCCAAAAAAAAAAACCAACAACAAAGAAAACCCAACCGAGAAGTCATAAAATGCAGCTTATTTAAACCACTTAAGAACAACTAAAAGCAGCCTAATCTTCCTTGCCGCGCTTCGCAGGCAGGCTCCTATCGCCGGAGGAAACACTGCCAAACTTCTTGTTTAAATATAGAAGCAGCACTTATTTGTACTGTTAATGGTCCCCATGAGGACCTGCTTTCCTTACTCAGGGATGTTGTTTACGATGAAGACCGGGCTGGATCCTCTGCCATTAAAATTCTGCGCCAGCCCAGCGCCGACGATGCCGGAGCTTTGCTAAATGTGTGTACACGTGAAGTTCATTAAATGGCTGCTGACTGTTGTTACACGAGTGGAGCAGTTGAGTGCTTTCTGTATTAACCTTATCACCTGATGGGCAAAAGAAAAGGTTTAACTAAAGCTTAGGGCTAATTGAACGGTGTTGCGGTATTTTCTTATGTAAAACTGGTTCTGGTCTATTGTTTTTATTTATTTGCAATAACTGTGCTCATTCGAGTTTGTAATGACACTGCCATGGGTGAGCAGAGTTTGCTTTAAGTATTATTCTCCCTTTCCCTATCTCCTGCTTCCTCCAAACTGCGCCTCTCAGGAGAAAATCTGCAACAGAGCCTGGTGGAAAGACAACTCTCTGAGCACACAGCCATTTGTGGGGGGGAGAGGCTCTCAAGCTGCGGTTTTAAAATGACTTTAGGAGCTCCTGTTTATTTTCTCTGCCTGCCTTGGGTATCTCCTGAACTTCTGAGGGCGGCGCATGGAGCCAGAGGAGCCAGAAGAGAATACGCCTCTGGCTGAAAAAGGTGGGAGCATCTCACCATCAAGACACTGCAAAAAACCATCAGCACTTTCTTTGCTCAGTTGCCACTAGAGTATGCTCTCGTGCTACAAGTTCCAGGGATTTTTAAAAAATATATCGATGTGTAGCACAAGATCATCTTTCAAATGCTTTTTTCCCCACTTATCCTAATGTGGGTTTTTTTCCTAAACAATACTTTTTTTTTTTAATTGCTGTTGAGCCCATCCTTGAGGCTTTGGGAAAGCCCAGAGGGCCGCTGCACGTCGTTCTGCAGCGAGGTGAATCTAACTCGGGTTTGGACAACTCTCAACTTCCAGAGCACGAATGGAAACAGCCAAAAAACACCTGGCCTGGCTCTGACGAAACTCAGAAATGAGGGTCTGCATGTCCTTCTTGCCTTGGTCAGACCCCTGGGTCACTCCTGGCGAGGAAGAGAGTCAAATCTCATGAATGAAACGGATTTCTGGTTACAGAAGACCAACGTAAATGCACCCTCCAAAGCGTTTGTGCTGACAGAAAGTGTGTCTGTAATCTCGGCCTTTGAAACGGGGGCGGCACTTATTCAGGGAGACAAAGGCTGTTGTGAGCCTGCCCTACCATATTACAGCAAAAGGATTTTGCCTCGGTTTCTGCATGACAAAGCTACAAAACACCTCGCGGGACAAGTCCTGAAGAGTTTGTCCTTACCGCGTTATCACCAGCCATTCTTCTCCGTTTCGATATTCGCCTTCAAACTGCCACCTCTTCCACCAATATCGCTGTAATCGCTCACGGGCAACAGTTGTCGTCGGAGGCCTTTTTCCAAGCAAAATACGAAGCAAGCCGAATAGCACCAGGAAAAAAAGCCACGCTCGGGATAAAGAGCCTCGCCACCAAGCCTGTTTTCACGCACAGGCTGCGCACTTTGCCACTAAAATGACATTTTAGCAGCCCCGGCGGGTGCGGGAACAACGACCCCCTCTCATTACCATCGTGACCATCGGCGGCAGAGGACGGCGGCGGATCTTTTTCTTCTCCCCGATGAATCTCGGCCAATAAGGGCAGCAACCTGCCAACCAGTCCAGGATACTGAAGCTCACTTGGTCACCACAGAGCCGAGCGGTTGCCTTCTGGATGGAAGGCAACCACGTGAGCCCGGCTGTTGGTTATTCGGCCGGTGTTTATAGCCTCAAATACCAGTTCCTTCAAGCAACCCTTCCGAGCGGGTCGCGACTTCGGCTTCTTTGCCATCTCTGTACCCACCGGCCAGAGTGCGTGAAAAAGACCTTCCCTAAATTCCTTAAATACCTTTCTTGGTTTGGGGTTGTGCCCTTTCGGGGGTTTTGTGACGGCTGTTTCGAAAGGGTCCTTCAGCACCAGCTTCTCCAGTCCCCAGAATATGATATATGGGGTTTTTTTTCACTCATGTCAACCCTTAATCCTACTTTTTTTTTTCTTTTAATATATGCAAACCTAATTTTCTAACATCTCCACTTAGATCTAATCCATAAGGCTGTTTATTATCCTAGTTACCCTCTTCTATACCTTTTTCATTTGTATTCAGAAGCCTCTCTTTAATCTGTCTCAATTCTCCAGGTACGGCCTTGCCGCTCTTTTGTACAATCCCATAATGATTTCCATGGCTGTGTTTTAGTCTTCTATCGATAGGTCTCAGGATGCTATTTGCCTTCCTTAACTACTCCCGCAGCGGGAATCACTGCTTTTAATATTCTATACACCGACATCTTCACAGAATCACAGAACATTAGGAGCTGGAAGGGACCTCGAAAGATCATCGAGTCCAACCCCCCTGACAAAGCAGAATCACCTAGAGCAGGTCACACAGGAACGTGTCCAGGCGGGTTGTGAATGTCTCCAGAGAAGGAGACTCCACAACCTCTCTGGGCAGCCTGGTCCAGCCTCTGTCACCCCCACTGTGCAAAAGTGTTTCCTTGTGTTTAAACGGAACCTCTTAAGCTCCAGTTTACACCCATTGCCCCTTGTCCTAACATTGGACACCACCGAGAAGAGCCCGGCTCCGTCCTCCTGACACTTGCCCTTTCCGTATTTACAAACATTCCTGAGGTCACCCCTCAGTCTCCTCACCTTCAATCCTTTTCTTCATCAGTATCTCACATAACTTCATTCAGGGCATAACTCTTTATTACGTGTGTCCGGACGCGGAGCTGCGAGGCAGCTAAAGAGCGGCGGGGCGGGCTGGGCCTGTGCCCTCAGCCCGGGCCTCGGACCCCACCCAGCACCAGCTGCCACCCTCTCACCTGGGCCTGTGGCGGCCGAGAGCGGGCAGAAGGCGCAGGGCCGGGCGGCGGTAGCTGAAATAGATGGAGAAGTTGGGTGTTTCAGGAGGCCTCGGGCCTGGCCCAGCCCCGGCCCACGGGCACCAAGGCACCGTCACCTCCCTTCGCAGCAAACCCCGCCGCGTCCGGCCCCGGGGTTCCACTCGGCCGCAAATTTCTCCGGGTCCCGCCGAAGCCCCGGCCCTGGCTCCGACCCACCGCCCTCCCTGGAGGCTTCGCGGTGGTTTGACCCC
>VWZK01015046.1:123718-134912 GCA_013396935.1 Baryphthengus martii | reverse complement strand
GGAGGCGGGGACTCTCCGTGGGGTCGGGACGTGGGGTCACCCTGTCGGGGAGGTGGCACCGAGGGGAGCCTCGCCTCGTAGGGGCTGGTGGATCGCGGTCACCTTACAGGGGTTCGGGGCTGAGCCTTTAGGGGCTGGTGCGAGTCCCCCTATAGGGATGCGCATACTATAGGGTTACCCCCTCCATAGGGCTGGTGCATTGCTGTTACTACGTAGGTTGCAGTCACCCTACAGGGGCTGATGACCCCATAGAGTTGCTCACTCCATAGGTGCTGATGCGTTGCTGTTGTTCCATAGGGTTGCTGTCACCCTATAGGTTTTCTCCCCCATAGGGCCTGGTCCATTGCTGCCACCGCATAGAGTTGCTTACTCCATAGGTGGTGGTGCATTGCTGTCATCCCGTAGAGTTGCTGTCACCCCATGAGGTTGCTCACTCCCTAGGGACTGCTGTGTTGCTGTCACCTCATAGGGTGTCTGCCCCCATAGGGACAGATGTGACACTGTCACCCCAGGGGGTTTCTCTTCTCCATAGGGATTGGTGTGTCCCTGTCACCCTATAGGACTGCTCACGCTGTAGAGGCTCATGCATTGCCGTCATCCCATGGGATTGTCACCCCATAAGGCTACACCCCCTCATAGTCACTGAGGGATTGCAGTCACTCTATGGGGGTGCTCACCCCCACGGGGTGAACCTCTCCACAGGGGCACTTGCCCCACAGGCTGGTGCATTACAGACACACTATGTTGAAGCACTGGGGTGCACCCCTCATGGGGTGCTCACACCTCAGGGCTTCATGGTCCCACCTTGGAGCTGGAGCCCTCTGGCCACCCAGTGTTGACCTGATCCTCTCCTTGACCTGTTCACTTTGCAGCAAATAGTTTGCTTCTATCTGAGCCTTTCAGTGAAGGATTTAGTCCGGGGCCCTGGGGATGGCTGGTGCCATCAGAAGGCAGATGTGCTGTCCTGTCAGATGTGAGATGATCTTAAAGGTCTGTTCCAACCTAAATGAGTCTGTGTTTGGAGTTTGGAGCATCATTTTCTGTAGCCTGTGCGACCGCAGCGGTGAAATCTCTGGGTCTATCTGCCTGGAAATGCAACTCGCTGACAGTGACAAACTATCTGATGTTTTGTCTTTTGTGCCACTGATCCCACCATGTGGGACAAAATTCTCGTGTTTGGTCTTTCTGTGATTTTGCTGATTTAATCCAGTCTTGCTAAAAAAAATTCCATTGCTTCTGCAGTACCAGTGTGATTTGGGGATGGGAGGGCTTCCATTTTTCTAGGGGTTGCTTTGATTATTATTTTTTTCACAGAATCGCTATGATTGGAAAAGACCTTTAAGATCATCAAATCCAACCATTTTTGATGGAATAGGTGCCTAGCACACATTCCTTCTTTTGTATCCAAGAAGAGCATCGAGTGGGTCTGTTGAACTCACTGCCTCTTGGCCACCGCTTGTTTTGGATCCGAGCCGTACATAGAATTCCTTAGAAATAAATGGGCTTTTAACAGATTGATGTATTTTTACAGCTTCAGTATGGGTGGGGAGAGAGAGAGATGTTTTACCTACAACTCTTTAAAATTTGCTCTTAGATTTTTGCTTAGAGTGACATGAAGGTGCTACTTGGTGAAAGAGGGATGGTTTTGTCTAGCTGGGTTGGAGGTAGCACGTATTTTATAGCTTTTTGCACATGGGTTGTGCAAAAAGTAAAGTTGAGCAGTGGTTCAAGAGAGAGTTATTTGATTTAAAGATAACAGAACAGAGCTGGGTCTTCATGAAAACCAGCCTTGTAGTGTCTATTCCCTGTCTTTGGATCAGAGGCACCCTGTTGTCAGAGCTGTATTCAAATAATTTCTTTTTCAGTCTCTTCTCTGTAGAGCTCGCGTCCTGTGCTCCGCACAAAAGCGCACCTTGCTAGGGCCAGTGTGTGCCCTGATGGCTTTTGCTTCTGCTCCCAAGTTTATAAAAGGGCTGGCTTTGCTGCTTCTGCTTGTGTCACTTAATACATGATGATCAATATATTTAGTTATTACCATTTTGTCATTTCAAGCGCTCCCTGATGAGAAACGCCCGCCCGGGAACGTGCAGGGTGCCTGTGCTCCGAGCTGTTCGCGCAACGCGAAGCCTCAGGAGCCCGGTTTTTAATTGTTCTTGAGCTTGGCTTTTACCTCTGGGATGCAAATACCCGTTAGTACCCTTTACAAATGGGGATGTGGGTTCTCCCAATGAGGTGGTGCTGGGATTCCTTCCTTGCTCGATGGGAATTATCCCAGTAGATACAACGAGCGGCCAAGGAGCACAGGTTTGTGTTGGCCTCACTTCCCTTGGGTTATCGTGGTTATTTTATCCTGTTTTGGAGGCAGGAGGGGGATTACTCTTTCCCTAATTTCCAAAGAAGTCCTGATTCTTCCTAGCACAGCAGCTGCCTGTATAGAAATGCCGGTGTATATGTGCAGCGGGCATCACTCCTCTGCTAATAACTTTTGTCCGAGGTATGAAGGACGTGAGGTAGGTGTGTGCTGCAAACAGGGGTGCAGCAGAGAGGTGCTCTGGGAGTGGCTGGACAGAGGGACTGGATGCTTTAACAGGCTGCCAGCATCCCACGTTAGAGGCAATTATATTAGGGGAAATCTCTTGGCACGGTGTTCCCTGGCTTGCCCGTGACCTCAGTCCCCACCTCCCTGTATTTATTTATTTATTTTTCATTTTCTTCTAAATCTGCTGCTTGAGTTGTGTGTTTACTGGAGCTGAACAGAGATGAGCTTGTCCCCACTGTCCTCTTGTGCTTACCCCACCCAGCAGCCACCCCAGCACGGTGTGTTAAGACTTTTTTGGGTTATTCCTTTGATTTCCCGTGGCCCGAGCAGCCCATGGGATGCTTCAGCCTGGCTGGAGCGCCCTGGAAGGGCTCTGCACAGCCCAGCTTAAGGTGATTCCTCCAGAGGTCCCTTCCAAGCCCTACCATTCTATGATTAATTTGCCTGCGCTTGAGCAAAGAACTCAGAGTTGTGCCATCAAAAGCACTGAAGCTACTTGTGTGAGTAAAGAGCTGCTTAAGGATTTGCTGTATCTGCTTTCAGGCAGGGAGCCTATTATTTTATTTTTATCTTTTTTTTTTAAGCTATCTGTATATTTTTAATTGTTCCTGAAGTTTGCAGTAATCCCAAAATATAAAAAGGCAATAGGTATTTTCATGGGCAGCTTTCTTATGTTCCTTAGTGTTATAATAAAGAAAGGAGAGAAGGAATTCTAATTCGGGAACATCCACAGATGTTAAAACAGCTTAAAAAGGGATCAAATAAACTCAAGTTAAAAGAAAAAGAAACCCCAAACCTTCTCTGGGATGTTTCAGACACCAGCTCCCAATCTTGCTGGGGATAAATCAGTTTTCAGGCAGCATTGGGCCTATTGCCTGAGAACCTTTAATGGGGAATCAAACTGGACAGTCAGAAACTTATTTACGCCAAGATTGTACAGGAATAAACTCCATTTGAGCTGGTGTCTTCAACACTGCAGGTCATTTCCTCTCATGAGAACTATGTTGAAATCAAGTTTCTGGGTCCTATAGCCTTCCTTCGGTGTGTTTTGTCATTTATTAATAGCGCTGCACACTTAGGTAGCCCATACCTTCACTTAGGTAGCCCATACCTTCACTTAGGTAGCCCATACCTTCACTTAGGTAGCCCATACCTTCACTTAGGTAGCCCATACCTTCACTTAGGTAGCCCATATCTTCACTTACATAGACCAGAAAGACCAGAAATTCCCAGTGGGATTTTCTTTTTTTTTTTTTTTCCCCTTAACTCTTACAAGGCAAAGTTGTGCTGTTGGCTTTCAAAGCTTGGCAGTGGCATCCACCAGTATTTTAATGTAAATTCTTTATTCACTTCTTGGTTGGGTTGTGTCTGTGTTGCTTTGGGGTTGTTCTTGCCCGTGATACGAACCGATATCACGGCAACGTGCACCGACTTCATCTTTAGCCGCTTTAGATGCATTTTAGCCGCCGTATCCCAGAAGGACATTAAAGAAGGTGAAGCTGTTCCTGGTTTGGGAGCAGTATCCTTGTGATGTGATGGGTGATGGGCTGCACAGAGCTCGCTGGGGAACCCCTGTGACCCCAGATTTAGAGTTTCCATTATTAGCATCATGTTTTGTTGCATGAAGGGGAGCTTCGACTGCTTCCCAGCCTCGCCGTGCTCTGGAAGCGTCGGAGCTGCTGAGCGCTAAAGAGTTCAGCTTGGGATGGGTGGTTTTCCTACTCCATCCACTTTTTTTTTTTTTTCATAGGTTGAAACTTTCCTAAAATAGGATGGCAATAAAAATAGCTGGTGTTTGCAGCCGTGGTAAAATCCACGTCTGAGAGGCTTTTGTGGAAAAAATCACATGGTTGTCCCCGGGCATCGCGCAGGGTGGTGGCTGTAGTTTTAGGGCGGTAGACTTGCATCCTCTTTTTAAAATGTATTGTTTACTGTAGTGGTAAAATTGAAAGGTGCCATTTCTACAATCTTTGTCCTTTGCCTTGAATGATAAGGACGTAATAATGTCCAGAAATTTAAAATATCGTTAATTTAGCGTTTAAAGCCAACAGCGCCCTTCGTTTTGCATCTTTGATGGGACAAAGCTACCACGACCTTGGCACTTGCAAAATTAGCAGGACCAGGCTGTGTAAAATTGGATCATGAAATTTGAGGGAAAGAAGGAAAACTAGCTGTAATTTTTAAGCTTTTTGCTCCTTGGTTTGCCCCTGAATACAGTTTTGCCTATTGAAGATCTTTAATATACGCCGTTTGGGAGCGTGGCAAAACGCTTCAGTCACAAGTGCTCTAAAAATGCCAAATATTATTAACTATTATGCTAACGTGGATCTTTTTTGGGGAAGTTATTTGTCCTGGCATAAAATACAAGTGAAATGCAAAATCTAATTTTATTTATTTTTTTTTTTTCCTAATGGGAGCATCCACAGACAGGTACAAGTCACTTGAGAAGCAGCTGCTGCAGGAATTGCTTTAACATCAAGAGAGAGCAGCATTCCCAAATATATGGATGTGGATTTGCACGATCCATGATTATATTTTCCCTGTTTAAAACTGTAAAGCTGTGGTGGTTTGGTTTTGGTTTTTGGTTTGTTTTTTTTAATGAGGAACAACCGGGTTGTTTAAGAGACAATGCAGCTTAAGTGTTGCAGACAGTGGTGCTTGGAAGTTATGGAGTCAATTGGTTTTGAATTAAACACCCACCCACACAAATGTCTGCGTTTTGAATATTCTTGGGCCGTTCTTTACCGGAGCCTACCTATATTTTCACTTATCTGTTCATAAAAGTCTCGCGAAAACATACAAAAGATATTTTGTGCAATGACATCAGAGGGAGAAAATATTCTTAGAAAATTTCATGCTGTTAAATCTCTACAGATTTACAGTTTTATCCAGTCAAATTAATGCAAAACCCCAATGCAAGCATTTGGATTTTGAAAACTTTGGAGGAGTGTCATTTCCTAATAGTAATTATTGGTTTTACATTATTTTTTCACAGGGGAGCTGATCACAGCCGCATATGAGCTTGGAGTAAGTATTAGTTTTATTGTTTAATCAATGCTCTCATTAACAGTTTTAGGAATTAAGGAAGTTTAATTAAGCATGGAGTAAAGTAGATTAATTTATTTTCAAACCACAGTTTTTACTAACTTATAAGTACAGCACGCGACAATTTACTTCAAGTTTTAAATCCAATTAAACTAAATTATAAAGCAAAGGCTTTACTGTATATACAGTAGCTGGCTTATTATCAACCCAAATTTTGTATAAGCTGGGGAGAATAAAATAAATCGGGTTAACAATTTTAATAAGTTTTATTATTTAATAAACTTTATTATGGTGCATGATCCCTTTAGGCAAGACCTTAGGACTGTCAGCGCGGTGGTAATCCGATAGCAGTGTGGTCTTTCAACTTGCTAACCAATAAAATAGTTGAGAAGCTGGTGTTTTTTTTTAAAAAAAAAAAAAATTAAAAAAAAAAAAAACAGAAAAAAAAAACCAACAACAACAAACAACAGCTTTTTGAATGACCCTAATATACTGTGAACCCAAACAAGGAGCCCTTTAAGGCACGCTAATGAAACGTGGCACCTCCTTTTCTCGCCGCCTCATTATTATGGGCGAGGCGTGGAGCCAAATCCACTCGGGAAAAATATTTGCGGAGTTCAAGTTGATCCGAACGGGATCGGGGAGAGGGGCCTCTCAGAGACACACACCCCCCCCTCCTTAACTCCTGCTGCCAGACCCCAGCGAGCTGCTCTCCTTTTCCGTTGCCTAAAATTTTCCTCCCCTTTTTTTCTAACCCGGTATCGATTTTGTCCGTAGGTCGCCCACCCTCCCGGCTACCCCCTGTTCACGCTGCTGGCCAAAGTGGCGATGACGGGGCTGCTGCCCCTCGGCTCCCCCGCCTTCCGAGTCAATCTCCTCTGCGCTTTGTTGGGAGCAGCTGCCGCCTCTTTGCTTTTTTACACGGTTTTCAGGTAAAAGTCGCTGGGGGTGTTCTCTCGTTGGCGTGATGCTTCCCCGTCGGCTCGGGACGTTGCCGAAAGGCTCCCTCTGTTCCCCTCTGGCCTTCGGACTAGCGGTTCCCCTCCTCCCTTTCCAGCTGTAATTAGTTCCTCCGATTAACCTAACAGCACTTTAATCTGAATTTGACCTTCTTTCCTCCACAAAAGGCCCCTCTTTTTTTTTTTTTTTTTTTTTTTGGTCTTTTATTTTTCTTTCTGTGAAATAATAATAACAGTCGTACTAAAAAGTGCGCCCTTCCCCTTTACACAGACGTGACAGGTTGTTCAGGCTCATTATCACAAATCACCGCTGGCTTTAACTAACCAGAACTAATGAAGTTTGTCGTTCTCGAAAGATGCAGATGGTCTGTTGAAATTAACAGGATGAGCTTCACCTATCGGGGAAACCGCAAACTTGGTTTAATTGCAGCTCCGGCGGAGGCGGACGGGCAGTTGCCTGCCGCCGGTACCCAAAGACCGGGATGAGCATCGGCACCGGCCGCCCATCCCCGGTGTAGGCGCTGCCCTCGGTGGTGGAGGGGACTGACCGAAGCCCATCCTTTTTTTTTTTTCTTTCCCAGACCTCTAACCTTGGGAGGAAAAGGAACAATCGGGATGCGCACGTGGTTGGGGGCTTTTTTTTTGTTAACCCCGCTCATCTTTGATGTGCAAGTTCTGGCTGCTCTTAACCTCAGCCTGACCCATATTTGAGAGGATTATCGCAACCCGTACAAACAATTTCTGATGTTCTTTTGCAGGGAAAATAGGGCACGTTTGGAGGCTGCAAACAGGGACATCTGAAACGATAGCGGGGCGCTTCGGGGTGAGACGGGGCGCGTCCTTGCCGAGATTATTTTGACAAAAGCCCTTTTCTGCCGCTCCTTTCCAGAGTCGCGTCGTCCCCTCGGGGAGACCTTCCCAGAGAGCAAGAGCAACCTAGAAAAAAAAACAAAAAAACCAAAACCAGGAATAAATGGGGTGCGGGGGAGGATCCTGCATAGCCCCAGAGCACTGAGCTCACTTAAACTTTAATCCACGGGGTCCGTCTGTTCAGGTGCATCTTCTGAAGAGCAATTGCTGTTTTCACATCACATTTCACGTAGCAGCACGTGACACCTACTGGAATTGCTTAAGGAATTCCTAAATATTTTTTATAGGCACTTAAAGTGATTGCTTTTACTGTCGGGTAACACGTGTAATTAAGTCGGCGTTAGTTAATTTAATATCCTGTATTTTACAGCATATTTGGGGAGCTGGAAGTGGCACTGCCCACCCATGGCCAGCTCCTTTTGATTATATTCAAGTCTCCTGCAAGGAGTTGCTAAAGGTTTTGAATATTAGGTTCTAATTATGATTTTTTTTTTTTAAATGATGGTTATTCCCATGATTACAATTACTGTGCAGATCTGCCCCGCTTTTTAGTTTTAACTCCAGTGTGACAGTTCGTTACGTGCCTGTTTTGCGCGTATGAAATGACGCGGTCTTCGCTTTAGAGAGATGAGAATACGGGAGAAAAATGGCAGGCTAAATTTGGGGAATATTTTTGCACTTCTAGACGTTAAAAATTTTTTTTTTTGGTGGTGTTTAGTTGGATTTGGCAGATGTTGCTTCTGTCGAATTTAAAACTTGCACAAAAGAATGGAAAACCTGGGGCTGAGAGATGATAGAAACTATTAGGACTTACAGAAAATTATTTCATAGATACGAGACACTGACAGGATCAATTATTCAGCCTAGCAGCAATTGATTTATTTTATTTTATTTTTTTTAATTAATTGTAAGGTATTGTGGGTCAGATTTATTTCCAACTTGCAATGTTATATTTTTCCTTTTAAGCACCTTCAAACTGATTTATTTCTTTACAACATTCACTTAGCAAAAAAAGTTCTTTCTATGCCATCTACTTTTTTTAAAAAAATACCTGTCAGGAGGTGTTTTCGGCCACCGCCTGCGTGAAAGCTGTAAATACCTGGAGGCAACGTGCTTTGGTTTTAACCGGGCTCGTCCGTACTCATCAGAGGATCTAAACCGGTCTATGAAATTAAAGCATTTTTGTGCTTTAATTACAATTTAGCTGATGGGGGTGACCCCCGTGAGGTACCAGAGGAAAAAGAAGCACCTGCTCCTCATGCCGCGTGAAACGTGGATGTTAATATGAAAATATGTAGATGTTAGGAGTACAAATAATTGATGAAGTACACATCCTTCGGGAGCAACACGGTTCAAGTGGCAAATCTCTCTCCTCAAACAATAGCCACCCTTCAGCGGGGAGGAAGCCATCTCTATGGTAATGGGGCTGATGCTGCCCTATTGATCGCGGCGAAGAAGACATTATACGATGTCAGTTGGCTTGTTACAATTTCATTTGTCGTCTGACCTGAACTTAACCTCTAAAACCTTTCTTTTCTCCTCACCAGCCGGGCAGAGTTGCTGTTTACCCTCGTGGGTTTTTTTTTTCTCTGCCTCCCAGTGTCCCCCTACATTAAATCTCACNCTTTTTTTTCCTTTTCTTTTTTTTTTTTTTTTTTTTTTTTTTTTTTGTTGACTTTGTTTAAGAGGCATTTCCCGAGTTTATTCCTCGGCAGAGCGGGACGATTTCTTTTCCTGCTTAAGGAAAGAGTCGCGCTTCCCTCGGCGGCTGGGTGGCGTTCGGGATGTTACGGCGCGAGCGGGATTAGGATCGAATTTATTCCTTAATTCTCCTCTGCCAGGTGATGGCTGGTGGGATGCTCTGCTCAGACACTGCTGGGGTCGATAGGAAGCAACCCTGACATTACCTTAATTATTTATGTTATGTTATATTAGAGCATAGTATATTAGAGCATAGTATATTAGAGCATAGTATATTAGAGCATAGTATATTAGAGAATATTTAGTATATTTATTATGTATATATTATTAATTTTGTGATTTATTTTTTTTTATTTTAAGCCCAGATTGTGCTTCGTAAAGTTATGTCAAACCACACTGATGCAAAAAAGCCCTTTTGTCAGTAATCCAGACTATCGCCGACCGAGCGGTTTACTCCTTTGAATTAGTTCTCAGATACGTTTGTGGCTTCCCCCTCTCTGCACAGTCTTAATAAATTCCTTTAATTGTCGTAAAATGGCATTTACAAAGAGTTTTCTCGGACTGCTTGTAACTGAGGCAAGTAATTCATCTTTGCTTTGAACAAGGAGGGGGAGCTGCTTTATGTTTTTAGGACGCAGCGAGTGCGGCTATAGGATTGTTTCTTTAAACAACTCTTTATTTGTTTTACTGTGGGAGGCAAAGCATAGCAAGTTTAGAAAGTAAACCAATTATCTTCTTATAATATGATTGCCAAAGTGTCATTTTCCACACAGATGATACATTCTTTGCATTCCCTGTTGCAAAGAGATGCTTTCCCCTGCTTTAAATGCTTGCATTTTCTTTTTTTTCCCAGCCTATACCTTTCATAGCTTGGCTGTTTTGCTGTATCTAAATATACAAAGGTAATTTCTTGCAAGGGCAGTAGCTGAGCAGAAGGTGTCATTGCCTAAGTACTTCCAGTGAGTTTTGCCGGCTTTATTCCGGATGAGTTGCACACGGGTTTTTGAAAAGGTAGAAAATGTTGCATTAGATGAAGCAGTTCATGTCTCTCTGGTTTGCTGTTCTGGGTATCATGTTCAGTGTGGGACTAATATATTTTATATATATTTATATATATTTTTTATATATTATAATTAATTAGTGGTGTATTTGTTATTTCTAATAGACATGATGGGTGGTTAGTGTTTATGGTAATGATGCAATAGATAGTATGGGGCAATATGGTGCTGCACTGAAATAATGTCCTGAAACAGTGCAAAAACCTGCTTCCTTCTAATTATGAAAAAAACCATGAGTTATATTGTTCTTAAATCTTTGATTTCAATGCTCTGGCCTGGAAATGATTTAATATCTTATAGCAGACACTGCTAAAATGAGTGAAAGTTGCTTCAAAACATCTCAAAGAACCCAGGGTCATCTTTTCTATTTGTTATGAATTAAAAAGAACTGAGAGAAATTCAGGATTACATAGATAATAAAAGTTGTTTGGAGAAAATTTCCAGAACTGCTAGCAGTATACTTGAACTGCCAGCAAGGTAAGTAGGGAGCAAACACAAAAAAATGTCTAGGACATTCTGGTGTTTTACTGTTGTAATGAAAAATAGAGTAAAATATGAGAAAAGGAGAAATATACCAATTGCTGAGAATCAGAGGACATCGAAAGACCCAGTAAAAACATAATTGTGTGCTTTCACCTTGTCAGCTCATCACTAATTATGAATTGAGGCAGGGGGAAGGACTAGGGAAGAGAAGAAAGCCATGTCAAGGCTGTGGTGGGAAGGCAAAAATTGAGAGCACTCTGATGCTCTGGCTTCTGTGGTAGCTATGTGCTGACTGATGTGTGAAGGTGGACAAAACAAAAGTGTTAGACGGAAGAGTAGCTTTTATTTGGAATTGAAAAATCACTCTTCTCAGCTCTGGCTGCCATAATACAATCATTTTAATATCTCCTGCTTACTTAGAACTGAAGGAGCAGCCAGGGCTGTACATATAATCTCAAACTGAATAGAAATTAAATGATATGTCTTGTTCCCTAAAGTCTCTGACAAACAGTGTATCTTAACACTATAAGTCATATCTG
>VWZK01015046.1:6798-121791 GCA_013396935.1 Baryphthengus martii | reverse complement strand
CAGGGACATCTGCAACTAGAGCAGGTTGCTCAGAGCCCCATCCAGCCTCCCCTGGAATGGTTCCAGGGATGGGGCAGCGACCACCTCTCAGGGCAACCTGGGCCAGAGTTTCAGTTCTTCCTTCTCTCCAGTATGAATGTTCCCTCTTTAGTTTCAAACTGTCACTCCTTGTGCTGTCCCAACAGGANTTGTCTGCTGTTTGTGATGGGTGTCCTTGGGCTGTGTGGGTTTGCTGGGCCAGGAGTTGCCCCCGAACAATTTGACTCCTTTCTATGGGGCATGGTTTGGGGGAAAATGGAGGGATAAGAGAGGAGTACTCCTGGAGTGGCCTGGTGTGCCACTGTCCCCTCAACTATTGTGGGAAATTAAAAACTGGGCTTTAGGGAAGGTGGAATCTCCTTCCAGGTCATATTTGTTTTTTTCCAGATCGCAGATTACCGTAGATTATTGCCGTTGTAGCGCAACGTGAAGATCTTGGCTGTTCAAAAGCAGCTGTGCTTAGTAACAAGTAGTTACGAAGTTTTAAAAGGGAGGGAAGAAAGGAAGGTACTTGAGTATTAATTTGCTTTTAGAAGAATGTCTACCGTGACCTCTGGCTAATTAATCATTTATTTATTTATTTATTTGTTTCACCCCCGCTTTTCCCCAGAATAAACCGGCACTGAGTTCAGTCTGTTTGAAGACATTACCAAATCTGTTCATTTGCATTTTGCTCTCAAGTAGGCACATTAGGCTGCAAGAACTCTGCTTCATTTTGAAGGGGAGGGAGCGGGGGGGGGGGGAAAAGCAGGGCAAAAACTCTCTTTTTTTTTTTTAAAGACTGAAGAGTCTTTTCTGACAGCTAGTCAGAGTTAGAATTAGTTCAAGGAAATGTTAATAATGCACTGCCTGGCTTAATCCCTTTGATATCACCAGGTATCCTCCTGTTCATGGGTTAATTGCTTTAAAAGCGGAGGCAATATTCTGAGCGGTGGGCCGCTTCACCTTTTCACAGCTGTTACCATTGAGTGACAACTAAATCCCATGTGTAAGATGAGGAAGAGCTCAATCTCCAATTGGGAGAAAATTTATGTAAACCGCAATCCCTTCAGAATGTGCGGAAGTCACAGACTTTCTTGATTTACTCTGCTTTTCCCAGAAAGCTCCATTGTTCCCTTCCCTAAGTCCCATCAACCCTTTGTAGCAGAATATCACAGCGGCGGCAGATAGCTTGAAATATATAAATGCTATCATAGCTCTGATTAATAGCGGCGCTTATGAGTCAAGTCTGATAACGGAGCAGCTCTCCACTCAATTTCAGATACCGCTAATGGAATCTGTCTCCTGCAATTGTAATGTGAGAAGGGCTAATTTGCCATGGAGCTTGGAGCTGTCACCAGCCGGGGATTGGGGGGTCAGATGGGAGCTGCCAGGTTTTTGCCCTGCAGCTTGTATCTCTCGCTTTGAATAGCGCAGCCCCCTGCCTGCCAGGGAGCTGATAGGCCGCCGGGGGGTTTATGCCACTCCGTACAATAGCGAAGGGCTGCATGGGCTGACTCGGTAATTGTGAAGCCAGCTCATTTTTTTTTTTTATTTTATTTTATATTTTATTCNCCAGCCTCCCCTGGAATGGTTCCAGG
The DNA here is from genome assembly GCA_013396935.1 of Baryphthengus martii. Lineage (NCBI taxonomy): Eukaryota > Metazoa > Chordata > Aves > Coraciiformes > Momotidae > Baryphthengus > Baryphthengus martii. Next base: position 120,172 of record VWZK01015046.1, on the reverse strand, counting down.
GATGGGGCAGCGACCACCTCTCAGGGCAACCTGGGCCAGAGTTTCAGTTCTTCCTTCTCTCCAGTATGAATGTTCCCTCTTTAGTTTCAAACTGTCACTCCTTGTGCTGTCCCAACAGGACCTGCTAAAAAGTCTGTCCCCATCTTTCTTCTAGGTCCCCTTGAAGTCCTGAAAGGCCCCCAGAAGGTCTCCCTGGAGCCTTCTCTTCTCCAGGCTGCACAAGCCCAACTCTCCCAGCCTGGCCTTCCAGCAGAGGGTTCCAGCCCTCCTAGCATTGCTGGGGCTCCTCTGGCCCCGCTCCAACAGGTCCTTGTCTTTCCTCGTCTGAGGTGGACCCAGCACTGCAGGGGGAGTCTCCCCAGAGCAGAGGAGCAAAATCCCCTCCCTCAACCTGCAGGCCACTCTTGATATGCATTTTATTTACCTGTTATGAGTTGTTTCACTCATTGAACTCTCTGGAAGAGCTTGACATGGAAGAGTTGAGTGTAATAACCAAACTTTCTTGGGAAGGGGCTGCTGCAGGCAGGCTCTACTCTGGTGTGGTGGTGGGCATCCAGGAGCATGCAAGGTTTGAAGTTGGGAAATCCTGTTTCTCACTCCCCTGCCAAGCCTTCTCAGGGGGATCTTCCCATCCCCAGTGTCCGGACCCACTGAGGTCTCCGCCACCATCTGATGGGCAGATTGATCCTTCCAGCAAGAGGAGTCAAGGTGACACGGCCCAAGGACACAAGGGGTGGCATGCAAGACACCTCTTGCACATGCTGGTAACATTCACGGGCCCGTATGTACCAAGGGGACAGGCAGAGACTCCATATTATCCTACAGAGGTGGTTTCCTTACTGGACACGTCCAGTCCAGGAGGACATTAAGCAAGAGGGTGCAAGAACTCGCTTTGCTTAGCCAAAATCCTCACTAGCTCGGTACTCCTTATCCAGGCTTGAGCACCCCCTCTTCAACTTGTGGTGTTTCCAAATTAAAAGAGAGAAAATAAGGCAAATCAGTGGTGGCAGTCCCTAGCTGAGTGTATCGAGCAGAAGTGGCATTTGATGCATGTGATGGGTGGTGAGGTTGCTGCCTGTTCGCCCCCACCCCAGGTCATCACTGGTCCACAGGAACGCTGAAGTCTTGTGATGGTCAGGTCTCATTTGACTCGAAGGACAGCAGTGGGTTATAACCAAAGTGCTGGCTCTAGATGGTTTTTTTATGGTGGCCTTGCCAGCTTGCTTGGTGTCTATTCTTTCCTTGTGGCCATGAAGACTCAACCAGGCTAGTTGAGCCAGGCCGTGCTCTCCTACCTCCTCCTGTGCTGGGAGCGGAGGCTGCCGGCAGGGCTTAAGAGGCTCTTCAGCTCCAGGTCCTTGAGGAAGAATAAAATCTGGTGTGCTATTCCCTGTAGTACCTGCGCTGGCTCTTCAGCGTTGAGAGCAAGAGAAGCCGCCTTTTGTCCATTGAGTGTTTGTGACTCCGAGGCAGGCAAACCCAGAGGGACTGGGGGGTTTGAGGGGAGAATTCTGATTACTTAGGCCCTAAATTCGTGTTTGGATTTTTAGTTGTGTTTTAATTTTAAATAGTTTTTCTATTTTAGCACCAGTGCACGTACACGCTTAGGATTTTTCTGGAAAGCTTGGTTGGTGAGTCTTCCAATTCCTATTCTTCTCAGCCTGCATCAAAAAAAAAAAAATTATTTTCTTATAAATCAGAGAAGTGAAACCTCTAAATTCCAAATGTTGAGTCTTTAATGCTCTAGGCTGTTGCCCCATGAAATAAAGACACATTGGAGGGAGATACCTTTGCTACTGCAAAATGAAGTCACAGCACTGCAGAGGCAGAAGTCGCTGGTGATGTGCCTGCAGCCTGTCCAGGTATCTGGGCAACCACAGGTTCACCATCTGTAGGTGCAGGGAGGGACTGAAATATTTTTTTGTAGTTAATTAATTAGTTAATTATTGGGGATTTTAAGCAGCAGGAGAGTTTTTTCTTATTCCACTGACTACAAAAAAAAAAAAAGATACAAGGCTGAGATCTGCTACCTGGAAAATTTTGGAGGGAATAGGAGGCAGAAATAATCAACTTATTTTGCTAGGTACCAATCAGTGTTCCCCGTGTTTAATACATCAGCCACAAATATAAAATTACTCTGATTATCTTATTTTTTTAATGAATCCAATGCACTGAAGATTGCGTTTAACAAAAATGTTAGAGTTAAGTTCTGGTTCCCATCCATATGTAGCTTTATACCCACCATTTAATAACGTTTTTCAAATAATTAAATATTAAATATCTGCCATTATTTTCTAAGTTAAAAGTAAAAATGCTGAGCGAGTTCTTTGTTAAATGCATGTAGATGGAACCTGTGCTCTTGGCTAACAGAAAGTTTTGCCAAACTTGGAGGAGAGGCTAAATTTTAAATTGCAGACTGATGTGTTTTAGTGATTGCCACCAAATAAGAAGCTAAAAAAGATAATTGAAAAACCAGATTAAAATACCTAATTTCCATTTTTCCCAGTTGTTCCTGCAAAGTCTTAATAACAACCTGCAGCTGAAATATTCCTGATCAAAGCAAGTTTCTCCTGCCAGTGTCCTTGGAGCTGAGGCCCGGTCACACATTCTTTCACTTGGGTGCCTGAAAAGGAAAACAAAATAATAATTTAATTTTTTTTTTTTTAGTCTTTTCTTTTTACGTATAGGGATGCCATGGGAAAATATTTCTCACAAAGGACTGCGTGACCTCTCCTTTGCTGACTGTTTCTGTCCCTTCTGAGTGTGTTTTGAGATGATGGAAATTTCTGCCTGTGTCCAGAAAGTTTTAGTTGGTTGGCCAATAGGAAGGGACCTTCTTCCCACTTGTTTTGTTTTGATAAAGTGCTCCGTGTGCTTTGAGCAGGTCTTGCACCAAACCGGTTAGTTTGCAAAATCCAAAATACAAGCTGTCCCCTTGGCTTTTCCTCCACGGTAAGATAAACAAGCCTGGAAGGCAGCTTTCATTCCCGCCTAGTGTTTCAGTCCTCAAAGCGGGGCTGGCACTGGTGGCCGTAGGAGAAGTTACAAAGACTTTCCCACCATTGCATTGGCTGCAGATCTTTTCTTCTTTCATGAGCTGATTTGTGTGTGCTGAGGTTGTTCCAATGGTAGGGTGTTGCTACTCTGAATGCTTTCTTGTAGGTGACCCAGCCTTCTTCTCCAAGAGATAGTCCCTACCTAGGCCAAGCCCAAGATCTCTTCTCACTGCACAGAGCCTTATAGCCAGGTTTTGCTCTTTGTAAAGGTCATCTTCTTGAGGGAATCACTGGAAGTTAGCTTTATGACTATGCTGTGTTGACAGACGGACACTGGATGGTTGTTATCTTTGCCATGGCTTCATTGTTGGACACCCATTGACCATCTTGTTCCAGTCATCTTTCTTTCTCCCACTAGATCCAAAACTGGGAGAAATGTGCTGGCTTTGATGGAGCAGGAAGCTGCTCCCTCTGCTCCCCAAAAGTAGTGGGGTAAAGCCCTCCTAGATGTTGTGCTTACATGAGGCCAGTTGAGGATCCAGCTGTCATGGGTCTTCACCATGTTTTTTGTAGCACCTCAAGTGTATCTGAAAAATGTATGTTTGAAGACAGAAGCATGAGTAGCAGTCAAGTGAGGATAAATCTCTGCTCTGGAGCCCTGATGTACTGTCAAAAGGAGAGGCAGTGTTAAGCAATTAAAAGATATTTTCAGAAACCCCCCTGATAATTTCCTTCTCCAGACCACAGTACATCTGCAAGCCTCCAGCCAATGTAAATGGAAGAATGTGGGTTTCCAAGCTGAGTGGCAGAGACCAGAAGCTGTGTGCTTGGCTTTTGTCCGGCAAGGCTTCGCTGCAGGAGTTATTTACCATGTCTCTGTCAGACCTGGTGTTTGACTTGAGCCATGTGTCTACATACCAGGAGAAAACCCCTTCTTACCTTCCACACAGCAAATGGCTTCTTGGCCTTGTTCCCTCGCCATGTCAACCTTGGTAACTGGGTGGTTGAGCTTTTCCTGCAGTTATGGGAGGTCACCTTGATGATCTTCGAGGTCTTTTCTAACCTAAACGATTCTGTGAAGATCCTCATGTCAATCAAAATGAGCAGTATAACCATGTCAGCCCAGCCACAAGGCAGGGTTGATTTCATTTGGCCCCGGCATCATGCTGACGTAATTGCATGAGATTCATTTCTACTTACCCTGTTGGTGCTACTTTTCACTATGAACTGTTGCATTTGGTGGATCTGCTGGATGTGTGGGGGTGGTTTTCCTGCCAGGTGATCCTCATCTTCATCTGCAGATACCTGTTCTGATTGCTTCCACTTCCAGGAGCGTTTCCTTCTGAATCGGCAAACTCGTAAATCCATCATTTCCCTTCCTAGTAACAGAATCTGCAAAAAACTCTTGGTCTCCAGCTTGCGCTTCTCATACCTACTTTCCTGATGTTCTTCAAGAATGCAACACATTTCCATTTGGTTTTTTAGCATCTAGTGTCCTTGTAAGAGCTTAGAGCTCCGTTCGTGCAACGCACTTTCCCAAGGCGAGCTTAGCAGCCTTGGCTTTCCCGTGGGTTCCAGAGGAAACTCAGGGCGACGCCGGCTGGTACTGGATCCTGACCCTGCACTGCTCGGTGAGCAAAGGTGTCCTCTGTCCCACATAGCTGGGATAAGTCTTTAAGCTTTGGGTTGAGTAGCTTTTGCGTAAGCCCTTATTTCGTAAAACTTGAATCGCAGGTTTGAGACTTTTTATCAAGAGGACGGGATTTCTTTCATCTCATTTGAACTCTAATGATGCGCTCGAGTCTTTTCTGGGAAAGACAAGGAGAATCGGGGAATGATTGGGAGGTTTGCCTAAAATGCTGCTTTTCATCCGAAGGTTTTGGGGAAGGTTGTTTTACCTTTTTTTTTTTTTTTTTTACCTTATTTCCTTGCAAGAATTTCAAAGGGATTTATTAAGTTGTTTCTTTAGAACTAAAAGTTTGTGCTGTTTAAAGGGTTTAGTTGAAAGTTGGGAATGGTATGTAGTGGGGTTTGTGTGTTGGGGGATTTTTAAATACATGTGGCTCTGCTGCCCTTTCCTGGTGTTTCTCTTTAGGAGGAGAAACCACTCCTGACTCAATTCCCTCAAACTCCATCTCATCTTTCCTTTTTCTATTCCACTGCCACATCTTTCTCATAACAGGAAGGAGGAGAGCACAACTGAAGCCCTTGAGGCAGAGAACCTTGCCAGACAGGTCTTCTCAAGCCTTCATCCCAGTCCTCTCCTCCCTATGAATCCTACTTCTCATTTTTTAATGGATTAAAAATTCCCGTTCTGACTGCACCAGCCCTTCTTTGACATCCACAGAAATAAGATGGTTGTACTAATGTCATTTTGGGAAGGTGGAAAGGAAGCATAACCAAGGAGAGGAGCCCTTGCTAGAGAGTGCTCTGCCAGCAACTCCCTCATCTGTTCATAGGGGCTCTAGGGTTTGTTTCCTTGGTCTCCAAACTCCCCAGAGTTATGTGAGGAACCCCATAAGCAAGTGCTATGGGGATGTCCACTCTCCAGTCTCTGATGTGCAGAACGAGCCACCTGGGGACTTTGGAGTGCTAGAGGATATGGCCAATATTTAACAGCACATCACATGGGTAGCTTGATGAAGTTGGCTGGCTTAGAAGTTTTGCTTTAAACTTGCTGGAAATGTTAGGACTGAATGGAAGTGTGTGTGCCTGGGGTAGGACTAGAAAAATGCCCGGTTTGTGGTAGAGCCTGGCTTAGACTCACAGCGGGACGGTGAATTTCTGGAGAGGAGCTTTGGTCCCAGCCACAGCTATTTCTGTCTTTGGATAAGGCAGAATTGAGCTGGTTGTGGCGCCCTACGTGGCATCTTTTCAGGGTGACTTCCCAAAGGGGAAACTTTCCAAACAAGCAGAGCTGGAGCTGCCGCTGTCCCCAGTGTGACTGGGTAGGAAGAGCCATTATTGCAGAATGGGTGTAATAGGTTTTCTGGGCTAAATCCCACCTCCTGGGCTCTCTGTACTGGCTCCAGCATCCAGCCGGTTTGGGCCAGCAGCTCCATGGAGAGCGTGTGCCATAATCCCATCCAGGAGTCACAGAGGTGCCCGACTTTCGGGCTCGCAGCCATTCCAACGGTGAGTCCTTCACCCTCTTCCTCCGCTCCCTCCCGTTGTCTGGAGCTGACACCCATTTCTCCCGCGCCCGATGCCAGCGGGCAACGTCTCCCTGCTGGAATTGAGGGTGCCACAATCCTCACCCACCCCTAAGACACTGAACACCCCCCCAGGAAAGCTCTGCTAATGCTGTCCATCATGAATAGCTCTAATCCACTCTTTATTCAGCGCCTTGATGAATTGAAGGCTGCAACTCTTGCTGGCATCTCCTCCAGCGGAGAGTATCCCATTAGAGGTGTGACTCCTTGGCTCGGCCTACCATGACCCGCTGGGCCATCGCTCATCGGAGTTTCTGGCCCGCATTCAATCCTGGGAAGTTTCCGTGGCGCTTGCGAGAAGAAGCCGACTCATTGGTGTTGGGTGGCTTGGAAATAGATGGGCTGGCTGACTCCTGCTCTTCCTAATTGGAATTCAGTGCAGAGAAATTATTAGGAAGTTATTAACCATATAATGTGTTGGCAGGGTGCTGGGTGGCAGCCATCATTGCTGCTGCTACAGTATGTTTTAAAAAAAAAATAAATAAAAAAAAAAGGACAATAAAGTAGGCTTTTTTTGTTGGAAAAGAAGATTTCATGTTATCTGTGTTTGCAGGCTTTCTGGCTCATATGCTGGAGGAATCCTTGCTGCGGGGGTGTTTTCATTTTCTCGTCTAACATGGCAGTGGTCCATCGCGGCGGAGGTTTTTAGCTTAAACAATCTGTTTGTGGGGCTGCTGATGGCTCTCACCGTGCATTTTGAGGAGGCATCCACTGCAAAAGAGAGATCCAAGGTAAAACATCTCAAGCAAAGTGAATAGTTCTCTTTTTTTTTCTTTTTTTTTTTTTTCCAATTAGTTATCCCATGCCTGTTTAATTTCCTATTTGTTTAGTGCTGATTTAGTCCTGTTTAAATACAGGAGGCCAAGTTTTGGGACCGGGTTCAGCTCTTGTGCTGGGTGGTGTCTGTCCCTGCCCTACTTGGATGTTCAAATTTGCTAAACATTGGAAAACCTGTCCGCTTCACTTAAGGATTGAGTTGGGACCTGTTGGATGGGTTTGATGTTGATTTAATACACACAGAGCAGAAAGAGGAAATGCAAAATCATTTTCATCTAAATGTTTCAGTGCAAAGTTTGGTTTCCTGCATCAAAGACGCAAACTAGGCTGTGGGTGTTCAAGTTTTTGGGTTTGGAACTGTTATTTTTATCTTGGTGTAAATAGATTTATTTTGTAGAAAACTTCATCTAGTCAGGAACCAAGGTTTCTACTGAAAAATGGAAATGACTAAATTTTCAATCAGTTCTTCTTTTTGAAATGAAATGTACCCCTAAAATAATGGCATTGCTACGTACAGAGACTTTAAATTCTCTCCTTTGGCTGCCTGGTCTGTTTATAAAGTGTACTTTTGCTGAGCAGTCTTGTTCTTTCTACTTCTGTTTGCCTGAACATCTGATTTCTTCTCCTCTCACAGGCTTGCCTGCTGTGACTCCTGTAAATAGTGTGAATAAAAGCATTTTTGTCAGGCTAGGCTAGAATTTCAGGAGTCTGCAGTGGTAGTTTGCTCAGCTTCATGAGTTCTCAAATAACATGTTTTATCGGTGGTTATAGAGACCTCTTTTCACCATGAGATTTTTTTTTTTATTTTTTTTTTCTGACAAGTACTGTCCCAAGATCCCTACAACATGAACTCCACAAAGATGGAGTTGGGCATTTTCCAACTAGTGGGATTTTCAGAAGCAGTCGAGGAGCTTCTTTCAATGTTTTTTGGGAGTTTGGCATCCCATGCCTTGAAGAAACCAGGTTGCCAACAGCAAGCCCACAGCTCTTTTCCTAAATCAGATGGTCATGCAAACATCTTCAGGGGTGTGTATGGAATTCTTCAATATAGCTGAAAATTTACCGAGGTTATTCTGAGTCCTATGGGGCAGCTCTGAAGCCCACAAATGTTTTTCAGAAGTTATGGCAAGTGTTTCCATGGCAAGGCAGCGTCCAACGTTGAATGCCGGGCAGTCAATTAAAAATTACCCGGTGATCCCATCACCATGCCAAGGCAAGCGTGTGCATCCCACAGCCCATCCTCACCAGTGGCTGAAATAAGTGGGGGCGATGCTCTGATGACAGATGAAATTGCTGCCCTACTTGGGGATGGCTGGGGAGGTGGGGCTGGGTTGTTGGCTCCTGCCCAACAATGTCTGTGGGACTTGAGTGGCTTTTTGCCCACCGAGGAGCTGCCCTGGAGCTTGGCTTCAGGTTGTAAAATGAACCGAGTGGCCAGTGATGGTGGAGGAGGAGGCAAATTCAAAGGGAGTGGCCAGTGCTGTACGTGGCACGGCCCAAGGTTTCTATATGGAATTACTCTTGCAGCCTCGTTGTCCTCCACTGAATGAAGAGGACTCAGCACTCATCTGATGGTGCTGGGGCAGAGCAGAGCGTATGAGAGCATGGGGCAGAGAGAGGCTCTCCTTAGTGTTGTGATGCCAATAACAAACCTGTGAGTAATTTTCAGTAAGTACCAGAAATACCCTGCAATGTCTGGGTGTGTTACCCAGTTTGTTCTGATAAACTGTTACCCACTTTATCAGAAAACTTCAAAATGCTTGAAAATGAGCTTTTAGGCTAATGAGAGATACTCCAGTTAATTCCTTTTGCTTAGAAGGTTGGTGTAGCTCTGACTTTAGCCCTCTGTGCCTGAAGGAGAGGAAAAAAATCATTCCTGCTATGTGAAATGAGGTCTGTCTAGTTAATGGCATTATGTTAGGGTATGACTTCTGAAAACTTCACATCATTTGGAAATGACTGCCGAGCAGTCTCCCATGTTCAGGAATTGGACCCTGTCACATTGTTATGACATAATGGGGCCACGTGGAACCACAGCCGTTGTGCTGGACACTTTCTAAATAACATTTTCAGCGAAAGAAATGGAATCTCCCTGTAAATAACCAAACCCAGCCCGTGTTGTCTGTGTTACAACTGACCAGTGCTCGCCGCTGGGTTTGCCTTTCTCCTGTAAGCTTGCTGTGGGCTGCTCTGAAACCCTTCTGGTCTGCAGATATATTTGGCAAACAGTCGAGAGTAATTGTGAATGTGTTTATTTTTTTTTTTTCCCCTTTCAGATCTCTAGACTCGGTGCCTTTTGCTGCGGGCTCAGTTTGTGCAATCAGCACACGATAGTGCTTTATATCGCTTGTATTGTGCCTTGGGTTCTCTCCCGGCTTTTCAGAAAGACGGTAGGTATTTTGCTGTCCCATACCTCTGTTTTTGTAGGGCAGCGAGTAATTCTTCTTTCCAGGTCCTTGTGCCACTTCTCCACTGGTGTACAAACAGGGATGGTCAATGGTCTGTCTAAACTCCTTGGTCAGAACCCACTTAAGTTGCAGTCCATCCCTCTTGATGCCAGAGCCACCGATCACGACTTAGGGGATTTTCTCAACCCAGCAATCTGTGACCCACTCGTGTCTCTTGGCACAGGAGCTTGCAAATACTCCTGTCAACAACCACGAGACCGATACTTGGAGCTAAACACTGCTCAGTGTGTAGGAAGGAAGAGCATGTTCCATGACCTACCAAACAGGTCATGTTGGTGAGGAGTCACAGACATTCAGTCTGTGTGTGCTGCTTCTCCTGGCTGATGGCACTGGTCTTCTCATGTCCTCAGCTCACCAACTCCATGCCAACATCTACATTGATTCTCTGGTGGTAGCAAACAAAAGCTGTGTCCACGCATTGCAGAGCATCTTGTGACTGCTGTCGGTAGCTGACTGTGCAGCTGGAACAAGCAGCATGGCAAGAAGGATGCAGAGGCTTGTCCCTAGGGGACAGTCCTCTTCAGCGTCTGCTTGGGATGTGCCAGACTTGATGGCCTCCAGCTCTGACGCAGCCAGGACCTGTGAGGCCTACAAAAGATCAGCTCTCAGGTGAAGAGTGCCTGGCTCACGCCAGCTGGAAAAGACCAAAGGAAGGCTGACCTGTGGTGAAACAGCAAGCCCATGACCTGGTCAAATATATCCTTTTCATCTCCTACCAGAGATCCCATTCTCAAGATTTTCTTTCTTCCACACCTTTTTTATTAAGCTTGCTAGTTGGGTAAGGTGAAAACACTTTTATATGCCTGGCTTATGGAGGTGATGTGCGTCTTGCATCTGTCTGGATGAGGTTCTCAGGTGATGTTCAGCAGCCCTCCAATGCTCTTGTCTTCTGTAACTGATCTCCTGTGAGTCAATGCATCAGGTTGGATGTAGATGTGTTGTGGAAGTTCCCCTTTACCCTGTTAACAGCTGCACATCTCAGTGATGCAGATGCTCTGATCACTTTGCAAGCGGATCCTGAGAAGCCTCTATCTATGCTCCCCCACTGGCTGTTCTGCCCTGCTGAAGGTGACCGGTGGGCAGGTTTCTGCTGGGCCAATCCTGCCTGTATTTTTCCACTCTCAACCTGATAGATCTGGTGTGATTCTGGGTAGCGGCACTAAGCTTGGAGTGAAAGTGTGAGCTGCAAGAAATAAGATGCAACGCTGACAAGCTTCATCCAAAATCTGTTCAGCATCTCCAGCAAACCCCTTTCTGACTATATATTTCCTTTAAAACAGTGAAGACTCACTTCTACAATATATTTGTGTTCTTTAAACAAAAGTCTTTTTTTTTTTTTTAAACTGAGAAGGCCCAGAGAGACTTCTGTGATTTCCAGCAAGGCCAAACCTATGCAAATGAAATATTTTTGGGAAATACTTTAGACAGCCCAGAGGTGCTTGCTGCAGAAAACCACCTAATAAGAAGGATATTTGGTGGAAAACAGTGCCTTTTTAAGTAAAACCGAGCAGCTTTCCTTTGAAGGAACTGTGGCCACCACCATTTTCAAGCTACTGCTTCTGCTCTGTAGGATCATCGCTCTGAATGGTGCTTCTTCCCCTTAACCCCAACTGCTGAAGAAGCTTTGATTGACAGGGCAGTGGCTAACGATAAAGCAAGCGTGCAATATTCTAGGGTGGGATTTTCCAAAGCACTTAAAGGAGTTAGGCACAGAAGGCCCTTTGAAAGTCTTGTCTTCCTGACCCCTTAGGCAGTCTTGAAAATCCCACCCCAAAAGTTGGCCTATCCAATTTAGCCAGTGTAATCGCGATGAAGTAACTGGCAAAACTGACTCCTGATGATGGTGGTGATGTGTGTAGTTGTACTAGAGCAGCTTTTTTTTTTTTAATTTTTTTTTTTTTTTTGCCAGATGGAATACCAGCCAACTCTTAATCGCTGCAAAGTGGGTTATCTCAGCCTTGCAGTGCTTCAGCCATCTATGCATGTCATGCCATGATTTAAATGTGAAAGATGCAATGAGTATGATACTCATGAGTCCTAGCTAATATTATTTGCTTCACTTAAATTTCACCCTGCCATGCAAAGGAGATCAGTTTGATGCAGTTTCCTAGTAATCCACAAAATCGTAAGGTTTAACATAGCATTTTGTAGGGACTTACTATAAATTGAGAGATCAGCTCTGTGTAAATATATTTGATGTTTTTTCTTTATCTGTTCTTGAAGTTCCAGCGTGATTAAACTAAAATAAACATTGTTATGCAATATGACATATTTTGGTGCAGGAATTGTCCCTAGGCCATTTGCTGAAGTTGGGTTTATGCTTCTTGGCTGGTTTGCTGCCTTATCTCTATCTGCCGGCTTCGTCCTACCTCAATCGAGCCCGTTGGACATGGGGAGACCAGACGACTTTTCAAGGATTTTTGACCCACTTTCTCAGGGAAGAATATGGGACATTCAATCTGGTAAATAAGGGTCATTTTCTAAATGACGTTCTTTCAGCTTACGCAACAGCAGAACCTTTCTATTTGTGTGATTAGCGGCTTGCAGGGAAAGAAATTGAAAGTGGTTGTTTTTTTAAAAAAATATTTCTCATTTTGACTTTCTGTCTGTTAGGGTTTCTGGGAATGGATCGTGTAGCTGGGAAAGCAAAGAAATAATTCTCTTTCCCTTCACGAGGTGACACATATTATTTACTGGGAGCCATACAGGTGTCTCATATTTGTGAGATCCCAAAGGGCAAACTGTGCTAGAGGGGAGATGGTGACATCAATTTTGTGTTTTTCTTGTTCTAAGACAAATAATTGTCTTTTTTATTTTTTTTTTTAATTTGAAACTCAGCTATTTAAAGAGGTTGCAAGCAGTTTTCCTTCTTGTACCTTTAAAATTAAAGATTCTTCTTCTAACTGGCATCAAGTTCAAATGAGTGGTAGGTTTGAGGGGGTCTCAGAAACCTCTGATCTGAGTTATTGACAGGTCTATTCTCTTGCTAAGGGAGGGAGATATGGTGTAGGGTTTACATCTGCCTCCTCCAGCCCTGGCTTAGATGTTTGGCTCTGGCCACCCAAGGAAAGAAAGCGCCCAGCACCCCTTTGGTCCTTCCCGCCTCAGAGATTTCAGTGCAGAGGGCTGCAAACTCACACCACTTGGGGAGGGAAAAAGAGACAAATGTATGGTTTACATACTGCATCACTCTTTGGGGTCCTGAAGCCCCATGTCCTCAGACATTCAGCCCCTTCATCCAGCCAACGTGATGCAGCGAGCACCACTGCCGTTCCATTACAGTCTTCTCTGAGAGCCGGGTGGCTGTAGGATACGAGGCAAAAGATTTGATAATTCTTGCTGCTGCCACTTCTTGTGTCCAAAACTCCTACAGAGATAAGATCCACCCTCTTGAAGGGCTTCAGAGATTTCCCCTGTTGTCCTATTCCCAGCCATCTCCTGAGAATGAGACTCCGTTGGTACCGAGGCTTGCAAATCCCTTAACTCCTTTCTCCATCAAATGTGATGAATTCAAGTTGATGTTCAGGAGGCTTAGGGATGGACTGCATGTAATCCTACACCACAAATCACATTTACGATGAACTTGTCTGAAGCAGGAGCAATAAATGCAGCAAAATCCAAGCGTTTGGTCCCAATGCCAGTTGGGCTAATGCCAGAGCCCTGCCTGGATGGACAGACAGCCCTTGTGTCCCACAGCTCTGTTTTAAGAGCAAGCAGGGTTAAAAAAAAGACAGAGAAAAGACTCAGGAGAGGGTTTCACCTGTAAGCCAAGGATCAGAAATGTCACAGAATCACAGAATATTATGAGCTGGAAGGGACTTGGAAAGATCATTGAGTCCAACCCCCCTGCCAGAGCAAGAACCTAGAGTAGATCACGCAGGAACGTGTCCAGGTGGGTTTTGAATGTCTCCAGAGAAGGAGATTCCACAACCTCTCTGGGCAGCCTGGGCCAGGCTCTGTCACCCTCACTGGGAAAAAGCGTTTCCTTGTGTTTAAATGGAACCTCCTCTGCTGCAGTTTCCACCCGTTGCCCCTTGTCCTGTCATTGCACATCCCTGAGAAGAGCCCAGCTCTGACCTCCTGACACTCACCCTTTCCATATTTATAAACATTCCTGAGGTCACCCCTCAGTCTCCTCTTCTCCAAGCTCCAGAGCCCCAGCTCCCTCAGCCTCTCCTCAGCAGGGAGATGCTCCACTCCCTTCATAAGCTCAGTGGCTCTGCTCTGGACTCTCTCCAGTAGTTCCCTCTCCTTGAACTGGGGTGCCCAGAACTGGATCCAGTACTCCAAGTGGGGCCTCACCAGCACAGAGTAGAGGGGGAGGAGAACCTCCCTCGACCTGCTGGCCATGCTGCTTCTAGTTCATCCCAGGAGGCCATTGGCCCTTCTGGCCACGAGGGCGCATTGTTGGCTCATGGTCATCCTCTTGTCCACCAGGACTCCCAGGTCTTTTTCCCCAGAGCTGCTCTCCAACAGCTCAGCCCCCAACCTGTACTGAGCCAGGGGCTCGTTCTTCCCCAGATGCAGAACTTCACATTTGCCCTTGTTGAATTTCATTAAATTTCTCCCCGCCCAGCTCTCCAGCCTGTCTAGGTCACACTGGATGGCAGCAGAGCCCTCCAGCGTGTCAGCCACTCCTCCCAGTTTTTTATCATCAGCGAACTCGCTGAGGGTACACTCCATCCCCTCGTCTAGGTCATTGATGAAGATATTAAACAGCACTGGACCCAGTACCGACCCCTGGGGGACACCACTAGTCACAGTCATCTCCTGCAAGGGATGTGTCTGGGGCCAGAAGCTGGCAGTTGCCAGCAAGGTGGGACTTTGTATGGAACAGAGAGGTAGCAGTGGTGCTTCAGGAGCTGTGGGCCAGCTCTCCATCCTCTAACACTTTTATTTTTAATTAAATCTTGAATGCAATTAACTATTCCATTTTTATTGAGATTAAATATTCTTTCCAGACAGACCTCCTGGGTTCAGTTACCTTATCTTTTATCTGGTAGCCATCACTTTTCCAACATGCACTATGAAGGTAATTTCTCACCTCCACCAACCACGTTTTCTTTCCCAGATTTTTACCAAGTCTCTGCAAAAAAAAAAAAATAAATGTCATATATCTCATAAAAATCTCATACAGCTTTGTCTCCATCAGGGTAGAGGAGGCAGGGATCAGTCTGCTAAGCAAGCAGAAATTGAGGCCCACGTGCTTGTCTCAGGCTATGGGGAGATGTCCCAGAAAATATTTGTACCATGAAGATAGAGAATGAGAGGAAACTGCCTCAAGTTGTGCCAGGGAGGTTTAGGTTGGATATTAGGAAAAAATTCTTCCACAAAACAATTGTCAAGCCCTGGAACAAGCTGCTCAGGAAAACGTTGGAGTCCCCAACCCTGGAGGCATTTAGAAGACGTGTAGATGTGGTGCTGAGGGACATGGTTTATGGCAGTGCTGAGTTAACGGTTGAACTTGATCTTAAAGGTCTTTTCCAATCAAAATGATTCTGTGAGTCACAGGATAATGGGTTGGTAGCACCTTTAAAAAATACTTATCTCGGTGGTAAAACCTGCACAGTGGTATAATTTAAATCAGTAATGTGGGAAAAAAATCTAACAGTGAAGATTTGAGCAGAGTTTGCTGTCTTTTTGTTGTTGAAGCAATTCCTGTTCCCTGTGGCCACCTTGGGGTACCACTGACAGGGACTGAGGAGCCCTGTGTGCTCAGGCCTCTGCAAACAGAAACTGAAAAGACTTTTCTTTGCTTCAGTGATATGACAATGACCATGTGGGTTTCTCATGGGTTTTCTTTCTTTTTAATCTAGGCCAAGTCCGAGACTGGATCCAGTATGAGAGAGATGCTGGGGTGAGTAAAATCTTGACTGTGCCTTTTAGTGGAGAGAAACCTGTGGCTGTTGCTGTCATTTTTGGCCAAAGTGGCTCCTCTCCTGCCTTTCCTTGACTTGGTTCAGAGCTGGGGTCGTGTTATCCAGTGCAGGGACAGCGTGCGTGTCCCTCTGTCTTCCCCGTTGAAGGAAAAATTCTGGATCCCCCTCCCCCGGTGATTTTTCATTCAAATCATGACACATAAACTGAGCTTGTTACCATTTCTAGTAGACTTAATCACAGCAGAATGGGAATATGTTATGTTGTGCTTATTCCCTGCTTCTCTTGACACTTTAATTGAGTGCAAGGCGGGGGCGGTGTGGGGATGACACATCCATGCGCTGATTTCTCCGCAGGTTTCAGCTGACGCAGATGAAGTCGGAGCTCTCCCTTCCCGTCCTCGCCCTGGCACTGGTGGCCTGTGTGAGCACAGCTCTGCCGTAAGTTGGAGGAGAATATTTGCTCCATCTCTCACTTCCTTACTGGCTGCATGGGCAGCTTTCTTTGTCTTCTGCTTGCTGGTGCAGAAATTTCAGCCGTTTGCTGTGGTCATCTGTTAATAAAGAGCAAAATATCTCTGCTCCTGGTAACCCGGTGGCTTTGTAGATGGCAAGCTTTAAAAACCTTGAAATCCTGATGGTTTTGTGCTTTGAAAACAGAAGTTGCATAAATTGCAAAGGCAAAGAAAGGCTCCTCAGCTCCTTGTATGAAATGCATGTAGCTATGCAGAGAGGAAGTGGTTTTCAAGCAGACGTGACTTTTGTCCCCATTTTCATCATGCCACTAGAGCGCTACACTTGGGTTTTTTCCATAGGACAAAGCAGCAGAAATCACCTGTGATCTGGCTCTTCACTGGAATGCTTTGTCTTTATTCCCTTTTCTTCGCTTGGAGAGCAAATTTGGATGTTACAAAACCCCTGTTTCTGGGCGTGGTAAGTTGAACTCCCCAAATTGCGCTTCATTTTTGGCAGAAGCCTTAAAAATCACTGAATTATGAGCAGGTGGTTGTCTTGGAGCTGTGTAAAGTGCAAAAATACATCTGCTTATATAGCTGGGGAAACAGAAATAGGCTCTCTGGGATTTTCTTCCCTAGGTGGAACGATTCTGGCTGCAGAGCAGTGCCGTGGTGGCCGTGCTGGCAGGGCTGGGGCTGGCCGCGCTCACCTCGATCGGAAGCACCGTGCTGGAGGGCAGCCGGGTACTGCCGTGGCTGGAGTGGTTTTCTGCCCTTGCTCTCGTTGCTTCTCAAGTTTGGGCAAATTACAGGTAACAAATCCCCTGGGCACGTGTCTCGGTGAAGCCTTGGGGAGCTGTGTGGTCAGGGTACTGTTGTAAACCCCTCACCCCTCCCCCTGGGGTTTCTGTCCTTGTCCTGAAGGGGGAAAGGCAGTTTTTCCATCCCAGTTACAGCCTGCAGGACTCCCTTGTTTGATCTCCCTCAAAACTGCTGAGCACCAGCTCCGGGCTGTAAATGGGGATGTTGTGTAGGTTGAAGGAAAAAAACTGTAGGTACGTAAGCTTCTCATGAAAGAAACTTGTAAATTTGTGCTTTATTTCCTCAGGAGGTTTTCAGAATTCATTTGACCTGAACTGCCACCTCCTTCCCTTGCTTTGCTTAAGAAACCTTGTGCCCTGGGTTGTTTGTTGTTTTTTTTTCTTCCTTTTTGAAGAGTTAGATCTGTAGTGTAGGGCTTTCTTTCCCACAACCACGCTGAAGGCTTTGCAGAGGCTTGAGTAGGAATCAATGTAGAAGTAGGGATGCTCAGGTAGAGGTTGACCAACTGGTGAAATGTAGAACATGCAGAACTTCATACTCAAGAATCCTTTCTTCACACACATCTTGTCCCAAAGCCTGATCCATAGGCAAGCCAATCATGGCTCATGTCTTGAGTCATGTCATGGAGTGTCCTCATCTTGATTTCATACCTGGAGTGTGTGCAACGCACAGTTGTGTCATGAGAAAGATCTAGTCTCAGGTGATGTAAATCCACTTCTACCTGATGCTACAAATACTTCACTTTTTAATGCTTGATTGAAAGGATGGGTAAGATTTCAAATACTTTAGGGAACCATCATTGTACTGGCACTTCCAGCACCCACTAGTAAGTCTTTAGGTTTAGCCCAAGATAAAATTAAGGTGAAGGTGTGCGGTGAATGTATATTTTGACAAAACTGTAGTGGCTCACATCTCTGGTGCTGATTTCCAGGGGACTGAATCTAAATGCTTCATTTCTCTATCTCAGCTCCTCTGCAAGTAGAGCTGGTGTTTTTCAGCAAGGATCTGACCAAGGTGGACTTCCTCTGTGGATACTCATTGCATTAAATTCTTCTATATGCCATGTAAATATCTGGGTTTAAGATACTGGTTTTTATCTGTTCTCTTAAGTGCTTGTGATCAGAGCAACAACTATGTCGTTGATAAGTTTGCAAGGAATCTGCTGTCCTCCATGCCGATGGGTGCCGTGATCTTGCTAAGAGGAGACTTACCCGGGAATGCTCTTCGTTACGTTCATTATTGTGAAGGGATGAGGCCAGATATCACCTTAGTGGACCAGGAGGTAGGTTCAGAAAGTAATATTAAAAGAAGCCAGAGGCAGATTAAAATTAGGAAGCGAAAGTTTGGTTGTTTCTTTTGCTCCTTAAGGGGATCTCTTTGTTCAAATAAAACCATGTTGCAGAAATAATTTTATTTTTTTAGAGGGCTGTGGGTGGCTCTGGGATGGAGCATGGTGTGCAAGTCACATTCAAGCCCAAAAAACCACCAGGGAGGCAACAGTGGGTAGAGAGACGGAGAAACCCAAATTCTTCATCGCGGCAGGTATCCAGATGTGGCACAGAGCTGATGTTTGCCTTGCTAAGGAAGCTTTGTCCCTGCTGTTTTCTGCAGTTGTCCTGAAATACAGATGCTGGGGCAGCAGAAGGCTTCTTGCAGCAGCCTGAAGGGCAGCAGGGCAGCAGTTGTCCCATGGATGATGTGACTTTGAGGGTTCTCCCAAGGGCTTTGCCATGCTGAGGCTCATTCTTTTCCTGAGAAATGGGGGAATAACTCCCCCCACCCCTTACAGAAAGGGTCACTGACACTTCTGCCGCCACATCAGTCCTTGCGCTTGGCTTTGCAACAAGAGTTTGTGACTTGTTGGGAAACCCAAAACCCAGCACCTCGTATTTAACCAAACCAAAGCCCTGTTGTGTCTGTTACCAGCAGCAGCTATTTTGTGTTTCCATAGAGTTTTTTCCCCTCAACCAGGAGGACCACGTGCCCCTGATCAGAAACCACTGGTGACCTGCTCTGGTGGTGTGGTCCCAGGCAACTGCTGAAACGGGAGGTGACCTTACTGAGCAAATAGAGTCATTCCTCCTGCAGAAACCATTTTCTAGAGCTTCTGGGTGTAAAATGGATGAAAACTGTGTTTCTTGTTTTAATTTGGCTTATATTTTTGGTGATAGATGATGACTTACGAATGGTATTTACCCAAGCTGGCAAAGCATTTACCTGGTGTTTATTTTCCTGGGAACCGGTGGAATCCCGTGGAAGGAGTATTACCCGATGGGACACTCACATTTAATCTCCATCGTTTCCTCAAAGTAAATAAACAGTAAGCACATCTTTCATATGTAACAGCTTTCCTAAAATCTTCAACCTTTTTTTTTGCTGTTGTTGAAATTGTTTATGGAACAGCTTGGTACTGCATCCAAAAGACCAATTTTCTCCACTGACTTCCTCCCTGGTGGTGAGATTATTTTTGCAATTAAAGCAAATATCTATGCAGAAGTAACTCCATCCGGATATAATGTTGCTTGTTGTTTTGAGGCTGGTGTGGTTTTTAGGGAAAAAAAAAAAAAATAAGAAGGCAATTGGCAGAGAGCATTTACTGATTGTTTTTGTTGATGTTGATACAATTCTTCACCAAAAAAAAAGGGGGGAACGTTCCCTTGTACTCAAAAATCATGATGATTGGAGTGCAAATTGCTCCTGCTTCTCCTTCATGAACATTGAGGCCAACTGATTAGCATAGAATGAATGTATTCCAGGAATAATCATCATATAAAAATAGCTTAGTAAGAGTGGAGAAAGGATTAGATACTCACATGAATAAGTATAGCATCTGCATTTAGACCGACCGGGGTGAGCCGGGCGAGCGTGGGCAGGCAGAAGAGCATTGCCAGGTGCCAACGGGAAGAAACGGGCTTCTCCTGCGGCTTCTAGAGCGTTTGTGAGGTCCGTCATGGGGAGAGGATGCGTCTCCTGTGCTGGCCACAGAAGATGTACGATGCCCAGATGGAGTATTCTCTTACTGATTCGCAGGCTGGCCCAAAGACATGCCCTTTCTGATGTGAAATGGTCCAGACGGGCATCCGTGCTGCAGAATGTGTTGTGCTCCTCAAGACCTGTCGGCTGCACTGCTGGGATGGGGTGGGGGGGGTTTGCTCAAGCACACAAGGTGGCCCACGGTCTCCGGCATGGCTTCATTTCTGCTCTCTCTGTTGGTTTTTTTTTTGGCAGTAAGGAAGTGTTTGTCTGCATAGGTCTTCATGAAGGTGATTCAACCTGGAGAAGGAGCTACTCGCTCTGGCCGTGGGGGACATGTGAGAAGTTGGTTCCTGCCGATGCTGTGTTTGACCCAGGAGAGTGGATTCGTCTTACAAGAAATCTCTATAACTGGACTGAAGACTACGGCAGGTACGAGGCACAGGGAATGCTGCTCCTTGCTGCTCATTGTTCTTCTGCCAGCAGCATAACCACGTCCATCGCAGTGTTAGAGAAATTAAACACGAGTGTCGAGGGTTAGGACAACGGTCAAGTGACAACGGTCAAACCAGGACAACGAGCCATAATTGTAATGTTTTGTGTTCTGGAACGTATGATAAATACACATGTGGGATTTTTATTAGTATTAAAAGTAGAGAGGACGTTTCTAGTCAAATACCAGATCCAATTCCAACCTTCAAACTTGATCAGGAGCCAAAAAACCTTGAGGACTTGGGACGTCCAAAGCTTTAAATGTCACAGGCTGAACTCCGGTGAATGGTAAAAAGCATCTCACACTTTGGAAGATAGGTAGGATGCTGTGAAACACCTGGTATACCAGAGACTCCTTCTATGGAGAGAGAGGAGTAAAGTTTTATGAATGACTGAGGATCAGCTGCTGGCAGAGCCAGAGGCTTCATGATGGGTTTTCTTCTGCCTGGGGGTCTGTAGCTGCCTGGTTTAGAGGGTTAATTGCTTGCTGAGTAAAACGTAGTGCCATGGATCTGATGGCTGAATATTATTCTCGTTCCTATTTAGTTTCAAGCCCTCTTCCTGGGAAGCTGTCGCTAATGAGGAGATGTGGCAAGCCAGGTGATGCTCCTTTGCTCCCTTCCAACAGCCGGTGGGTGATGGCAACTCACTGGTGTGGAAGTACACACCAAAGCGGGCAGCTCGATGGCGCGTGGCCTTATTGCATCTAAATGTGCCAAGCTTTGGAAGGAAAAAGTTGTCAGAATGGGATGAAGCGTGCAAGGCCTCCGGCAAATCCGTGAGGAAGGTGGTGGGTTTGTTCACCGAGAGGTTCTACTCAAAGTACCTCAAAGGAGCAGAGAGTACTTGGGACATAGGGTGAGGAAAATACGTCACGGAGAGCAATTTGGGTTACTAATGACATAAATGGAGGTGCTGGTGTACTGTACATGGACATGCTGAAGATGTATGTAATCATGTGGTGTGAGCTGGTTGTGAGTTGTTTTTTCTGTTGTTTTTTTTTCTAGGATGAAAACAGCTTTCTTTATATTTGACCTCGCAGAAACTGCCGGTGTGACTGCAGAAATGAAATCACAACTTTACACTTTGGCATACACCGTAAGTCGTATATTTTGGTTATGAATGCTCCCTGCACTATCCATCCTTTTTTTTTTTTTATATCCTTTCTTTTTTAGTTTCTGGACTTCATTGAAATATGATGTTTCCGTATAGGTCCTGCAATCTGCATTCTCCCCTGCTCCTCCAAACCAGGAGCACGGCAGATTCAACAGCTTTTGCTGTAATTATGTTGTCTGCGCTGGGCTCCAAACCCATGCCAGGAGGTTCCTTGTCCTGAAGTCCCCTCTCTGCACTTGTCCCCTCTGTCATTACACAGTCATACCAGCAAGTGTAAAATCCAACAGTCTTCTCACTGCAAATTAATTCTGCTGCATTTCACACCGAAGAAAAACACCAGTAAGCTGGTGAAGGTATCTCTGGAAATACTGGACTGCCCAAGATGCCAGCTGATGCCCAAAAGTATCAGTGTGTGTCAGCAGAGAGGAGGAAAATTTCATGCCCCAGCAAAGAGTCAACAAATACTTTTCTTTCAGCTCTTCCCCGTTTTGCTGTGATTTTTGCCGCTCTGCAAGGTTCTCAGGCACGTGCCTGCTGTTGAGCTTTATGAATATTCCCACTCAAATCAACAGACTGCTTAAGTCCTGGGAAAGACGTCCTGATCTCCTGGAATACTGAGTAAATGGCTTTCCAGGCGTGGCAGTTAAATCTCTTTTCTCCCCCCCCAGCCTGGTGTGACACCCCTCTCGGGGAAGCGCATAATGTACGGCGGGGGTTGTCACTATCGTCTGTAACGTTTCTAAACAACCAGCTGCTGTAGGAAGGGAAACATTCCGGCCCCCCTCGGATTTCTGCGTCACGCGATGGCGCATCGCGTGGCAAACACAGAGTTGAGGTACAGAAATGCTCCCACTCTGGATTTGGACATCTAAATAGCATCTGTTCCTTTACGGGCAGTTTTGAAGCACTGTTAAGAGCTGTTGGTCCCCTTGGTTCAATTAATTTGTCCCCTTTCTTTTTTTTCTCTTTTTTTTTAACAGTCATACAAAGAAATTGTCAACTCTCATCCAAATCACCCAGTGAACTGGCACAAAAACTATGCCATCGCCTGCGAGAGGATGTTGCGTCTCCATCGGGTGGATGTGGATCCCGAAGCGTTGCTCTCCGAAACCGTCAAACATTTCCTCCTGTACACCGAGAAAGCGGAGGACGATCCCCAGCGGCAGGATATTCTGCAGGCTGTGAAACACCTGAAAAAAGAGCTGCAGGGGCTGAGGAAAATGAAAGCAGATCTGAGGCAGGGAGCTGGGTAGCGCTGGGTCCTCCAGCCACCTGCCGAAGTGCTGAGATGTCAAAGTCAGGACTTAAAATCTCACAATGTGGAGATGGTTTTAGAAGGTCACAGAAATGGCAGTGGAGAGAGGAGGTCACGGATGTCTGTCTCCGCAGGAATGTACTGTTGTTTGGTCTGTGATTGCTGTTGCCAGATGAACTATTTGTATTGTTTTGTGCGTGAGGGGAAAAAAGCTCATCACTAAATAAAAGAGTGGGCTTCAAGGAGGAGAGTTATCAGTTAAAAGCAACCTGTGAATTTGTTGTACTGTGAAGGTTTTTTTATCTTTTTATCCTTTACAGATGCAAAAAATGTACTTAGCCTTTAAATGTTTCCTCTGTTAATGAGCCAAAAGGTTTTCAACAGCGATTTTTCTTTTGCTCTGCTGTGTCTGTGTGTTTTTATGGTCACAGGGCAGCGTGGTTGGGTAGGTTTCCATGAGGACCAGCCCATGGGATGATGCCCTTCGTGACAGCCTGGTTGTTCACTCTTTGGGATGTGCGCTGTCCCCTGGATCTGCTTGTGCCCAGGAGTGCTGCAGATACGATGTCCTTCTGGCATGGGATGGTGAGTAGAGACCAACCCAGCTCTTTCTGCCTCCCTTTCTTGGCAGGGGTGGTTATTTTTGTTATACTGGGATTATATGTGGGGATACACTTTATTGCTCTGGTTTTCCAATAGGGAGCAAGCAGTTTGTGTATTTACCCTTGCAGAACACTGTGATTCTTCTGGAAATCTTCTGCTGGGAGGCCAGGCTGAGAGACATGGTGTTGTTCAGTCTGGAGAAGAGAAGGCACCAGGGAGACCTTCTTATAGCCTTTCAGGACTTCAAGGGGCCTGTCAGAAAAATAGAGACAGTCTTTGTAGTAGATCCTGTTACGACAGGACAAGGGGGGATGGTTTTAAACTAAAAGAGGAGAGATTCAGACTGGAGAGGAGGAATACATTTTTTGATACTGAGGGTGGTGAGAGCCTGGCCCGGGTTGCCCAGAGAGGTGGTCACTGCCCCATCCCTGGAACCATCCCAGGGGAGGTTGGATGGGGCTCTGAGGAACCAGCTCTAGTTGCAGATGTCCCTGCTCCCTGCAGGGGGATTGCACTAGATGACCTTTGAAAGTCCTTTCCAACCCAAACCATTCTGTGACTCTATGACTCTGTAGGCATATGCCACTGTGTGGCGTCTCCTGCACTGTCTACACCTGGAGTAGAGGGACCGTTGTGCTGAGATCCTGCATGGGGACATGAGAGCAGCTCCCGTGGGACACTTCATGGCTCATGGCATCTGTGCTGTGGCCTCTTTCTGGGTGTGCCCACTACACTTGTTTACTCTGCCATGGCCCCGCAGATACTAAGGCTGCCAGAACGGCAATTTTGGAGATGTCAGGAGCTTTAATCAAAAGAATAGCATATGAATCCATCCTGCTTTTCAGTTTACCCCAAAAAGGAAGTAACTTGGTTAACAAGAGTTCAGCTACTTTTTTTTTTTAAAAAAAAAGACATACACTAGCATGTTTTTTCAAAATATTGTCAGTTAACATGTACTTCAACTGCTTGAAACAGACCCATAACTCTGGTATTGTTTGTTAGTGGAAAGTTACGTTTATCTAAATATTTGTACTTTGTTCTCTGGTCCTGTGAGGTCTCAGCCCAGCGTTTTATAGGAGACAAATTGTTGCCAGGCTAGGATTTCATTTGGACTTGTAAAATTTTCAGAGAAGAAAGAAGTATTTCTATAAAGATCATGCTACCGAGTGGCATCTCTGGGAGCTTCCCAGGGGCTTGGAGGAGCAGATCAGGATGCGTGCGGGAGCGAGGGGTGTTGCTTGTGGACGGATGCTCTGTTGGGCTGTAGTTTGAGGTGCGTGTAGGTGAAGATTCAGGCCTGTGTGGCTCCTAATCCTCATAGATCTTTTTAAATGCCAGACTGCTTCTGTTCTCTCTGAGTGCTGGTTTTCCCAGATTGACTTTCATCAAATGCTGCCTGTATAAAAATCAAGCTGCTGTCTAGGAATCTTAACTCTGGTTGCAAAATAACACCCTTCATTTTTCTCCCTCTCATTCTGATTTATTTTCCTAGTATGATTTCCATAGCAATTCCCCCCCTGTCACTTCTGTAAACGATTCCTGAACAAACAGCAGATGAGAAATGAGCAATGAAAGGACAGAAAACTATGGCTTCTGGGTTGCAAAGCCTCAAAGCAGAGGGGAGAGAAAGAAGAGGAGCGGTTCAGGGGTGTCATTTTAACTCTTTGTGTTGTAATCGACTACATTTCAGGTCGACCGTGCCTCACTTAAATCTCTTCCTTTTTCTGAATCCCTGCAGAAGTGTTTGTACAGAGCAGGGGAATATCATACATTCCTCCACGCAGCTTTCTCAGGGCCGGCTTTCTTCTCCCTTCTCCAAATCAGTCCTTCAGCCCAGCAGAAAAGCGTTAGGAATCCCATTTTTGAATGCTTTTGTTACCTGCATTATTGAAAATCCATTCAAGCAAATATAGTGAGCTGAGGGGCTCTTTCTTTATCTTGATTAGATGCCTTTCCTTGGCTGCATAGTCTTGAAATAATTGGAAGCTTTTGTGGTTTCCACTATCTACTCGGGAGAAAAGGGGGGCTGGACAAAGGTATCCCAGCCTGGAGCCCGCGTCGAGTAATGTATCATCATCTGTTGTAATAAGCAGCGATGCAAACAGCCAGGAGAACTTTCCCACCGGCAAAAGCCATCCCAGGTGTGAAGAGCAGTGGGAGCGTGACGCTTTTTTCGACGGAGCGACGCGGAAGCGGTTCCGAGCGCGCCGTGCACGTGCGCCGTGTCCCTGGGAATCGCGTGCGCTTGTGATCCGGGTGTCCCTGTTGGGTGTTCAACAGCCCCGATGGCCAATTGTGAAGGGGAAAACATTGAACAGCGACAGAAGATAGAAAATTCCTCCCCCTGAATCTGTTCGAATGAGATTTGCCGGCGCTTGTAGACGAAGCGGTTGCGTGGATGTTTCTGAGCCTGTTGGCTACAAGGTGGTGCTGAGGGATGCTGGCAGAAGTTTAATTTTTATCAGCTCCTCTTAGGTGGCACCCTTAAGTTTATCAAGCAAGCAAAGCTGATTTGCTCTTCGTTAGTCTCAGTTGCATGAATCGGTTGCCAAGTAAACAGGATTTTGCATTTTCCTAATTACTTTCATATTTGTGTTTTACCTCTATTTGTTCTCTTGCAAAACCGGTCCTAATAATTAGTCAGGCTCCTGCTGCTTAGGCCTTAAAAAAAAAAAAAAAAAAAGGGGAGGGGGGGACTGTGGAGAGGAGGAAAAAAAAGACTTCTGAGGGTTTTTCCTCCCTTATAAATTCATTTTTGTTACCAGCATCTTTTATACATATTACTAAAGGGAGCGCACTAAGAAATGCAAATAATAGTTCTTTATTTTATTATGACAGTTAATTAATAGCAACCTGTTTTAATGAATAAAGTCACTCAGAGTCCTTCAGCACTTCCTAAGTAGAGGCCAGAATCTGTAGGGATTCTTTTTTCCCCCCCATTGTATAGCTCCGAGACTCCGCGCACTATATAGGGCCCTGTATAGAAATGCTCGCTAATGAAGAGGGAGGGCGAGGAACTTGTCTGCATTCAAAGATCACTGGTGAGTCATTCAGCGAGAAAAGGCCCCTTGCTAGGAATAGTCACAGTTCCGCGGCATTGTGCTAGCAAAAGGGTTTGATCAAAGGTCTCCTGCCGAGCTTGCATGGTTTCCTTTCATACGACGACCATAATTAAAACCACTAATTCTCTTTTAAAATGCTGCAGGATGCCATGTAGGCATCTGTCTGGAGTGTCCTTTGTGCTGTCGGGAGCTGTTAAGGACCAGCGCCGAGGGCTTTTCAGCGACATGCCAGTCAGGAAGGTGATTCGACATAAGGGTGCCTCTGAAGGCTTGACAGGGCCTTGACTACACAATTCCAGCTGAATTTGCCCCTTGTCAGCTGCCAGTAAATAAATCTCAAAGAAGAGGCGGGGGTAGGAGGTGGGGGGGAAAGCTGAAGTTTCATTACCTGATCCCCGGGGCTTTGTTGGTTTTGGAATCGCCCAGGGGGAAGCCCTCGCCTGGCTGGGGAGCTGGAGATGGCCATTGGAGACCCCGGCGCCCGGGCCGTTTGAAGACCGTCAATACTTGTAACAGTTCAGCTGTTAGGAAGACAAATAAATGGAAGAGCCCATTAATCCCCTTCAGGTACTCGGTGCCTTTTGCCCTTTTATCGCAGCCTTATTAGGTTCCTACTCATCTTGAACCAGGAGGGATGAATTGAAGTTGTTGAGCGCTAATTGGCAAAGACTTTTCATCGCGGGCCAAGAACTTTCACTGACTTGAAAGTAACTTCGCCACGGGGAGGATCAGCAAATTCTTGCCTCGCCATTAAAACAAAACCCCAAAATCCTGTTGGGATTCAATGTGGTATTAAAAAAAAAAAAAAAAATTAAAAAATCGTTGGGCTGGTCCTTCTTAAGGATGTTGGCAACTTATATTTGCTCTTTGAGAGTCATGGAGCCAGATGTGGCACAAGGCGATCCAGCCTGAAATGTAGTTGAAATCCACATGTCTTACATGTGTACTCATGTCTTACCAAAACCTACTCCCTGGCCAGGCTTCCCAAAAGCAGCCTGGGAGATGATCTGTAAGGTGGCACCATCATTCTCGACAGTTTGCAGCTACTCAAGGGTCGAGTGGAACAGCGCTGAGGTTTCTCTACGGCTGGGGACAATTCTGGCCGCTCTCAAGTCGTCCCTGGGTTTGGAGGTGGGATTTATAGCTAGGAAATACTTCAGTGTGGAGGCAATTGGATGTTCTCATGTGAATAGCTTTTTAATGTGGAATTTGGGAAATACTGCCTTAATTTGAACATACTTCTTGCCCTCTCTCCCCATGCACCTCATTGCGTATGGTAAATAAAAAGTAAAACTCTTGCCAGGTCCTGAAAGCATCTTGTGCATGGTAAGTGACAATGTCATGAGCCACCTCGAACTGGAAGACATCGAGCTGCGGATTTTAGAGCACAAAATCCTGTTGATGTGTTTGTTCCCCAGCATCTGCATTTGAGGAGCTCATGAAACAAGGTGCCCACATTAAGGATGACATCTCCCACTGGGATGCCAGTGTGTGTTGTCCAGCAAAGCCCACCCACACCGGAGCCCTCACCATCTTTCCAGAGATTTCCAGGCCCGGGAGCTTGGCACGGTGCTACATGAGCAAACAGGAGGCTAAATCTCCTGCGCTGCTTGCGGTAGGGAATGAAGACATCATTGTCAGTACCCTCTAAAAGGCTGTTTGGTTTGGATCTGCCCAACAAAGTCAGAGTGAGTGCTCATGACGTTGCCTGTGGCAGCTGTGAGATGCTTCCTAGCTCCATGGCCATGGAGGGCCTTGCGATGAGGACGGAGGATGCTGGTGGCACAATGTCCTCCACGTATTGTCCTTTCTACAGGTGCTGTTATGTATTTTAGAGTTATAACACATTGCTGCTGCTCAGATACAGCAGCAGCTTGCTGAACTTTGGGGAAAAAAATATGTAAGAGGAGCATGGTTCTGGATAGTTTTGGCGGCCTTTTTTGTCATATCCTTTGATTTAGCAGTAAAGTCCTTTAAAAAAGGCATCTGAAGAGCTCTGCTGCTCATAAAGCCTCCCCAGGGAGGATCTTCTGCCTGTTTCAGGCCAGAAGGAGGACTGGCATGCCCAAACCGCTGCTATTTTTTTTTTTTTCCCTAAAATTTATCATGTCTCCCTTGCTGCCTCTTGACACGTGTTATGTTCAAACTTGACATTTCAATAAAGGCTTTTTCAAAACAGAGTAAAACCAAAGAATGAATATAAATTGGAATAACTTTATTCAGATGAGTGGAGCTGGGGGAATTTGTGCTGGTGGGGGGCTGGTTGGAGATGGCGTGCTGTGATTGACAGCCTCCATCCATCCAGCGATCCTTCACAGCCTGCTTCTAACACGTTTGAGATTTCACCTTTTGTTGGGTTGACCAAACCCAGTGCAAACACAGTGGTCATCAGTGATATTTATCGGTAAATCTGTGTTGGTCAAACTACAGCAAAAGTGGAGTTTGCTGGTGAGTGAGGAAGAGATGTGAGGGCCCCGAGGAAGATGAAGGTCAACTTGGATACTTGGTGTGCACAAACGTTGTCATTGCTGGTTAAAAAACGAGGAGGATACGGTACTTATCAAGAGAAGTTCTCTGTAAGTCATTATTTCCCGCCAGCAGTTGGGGAAAAAAAGGAAGAATTTGCTACTTGATTATGAGCCGTGGTTTGGCATTGAGAAAAAAAAAATCCACAATCACAATTTTGATCCTTAAATTTAATTGAACTAATTCAATTAGACCATGCCAGTCTTGCATGTGATTGAAGACTGCGGTTTGGTTTTGCTAGAAGGTAAGAGTGAAGCACAAGTATTTCTGACTGGATATGAAAGAGGATTTTTCTCTCTTGTGGGGGCCCAGGAGGTCGGTCGGAGCCTCCTTTGACAGGGTGTGTCATGCTGCCCTGAAGTGCTAAGGTATTTTTTGCACAACTTCTGCTGATATTGGGTCAAATACCCTGCTCATCCACCACATTGACTCTCCTCCATACCTACTGAGACCTATTTTCCACCTTGTGAAAATTAGAGTCAATAACATGACCTGAGGAGGATGCAGATTCTTCACTTGCTGTTTTATTTTGGACCGTTTGGGTAGCCACCACCTTCAAATAAACTTAATTACGGAAAAATATGAGAAATGTGGACAATATGGGCCAGGTTTTGTCTTCTGTTTCTGAAGGCGATGTCCTATCGAGGTCCCCAGCACATGGGTGACCTCTAATATCATTGAAAATATTGGGGTTTATTGTGGTTTTTAATTCAGTGACATCATTTAGAACATTTTAATTCTTTTTGTTGTCCCTGGTGTTAAAAGTGACTAGCTTTAAGAAACCCCGGGGACCCCTAAAATACCCTTTTTTTTTTTCTCCCAACCAGGATCTAGCTTTTTCCCATTTCCTTAATGTTTGCAGCTAGAAATACAGCTTAAGTGGCATTATGCTAAGTAATTATTCTTACAGGATGTGAAATGAAACAAATTTTGCACAGCATGAAATTATTCCTGCCACGTATGGCGTTCGGTGGCAGATTTTTTCGTTTGGACCGTAAACAAGGCTCGGTGGCAACGAAACAACGCGGAGCGGAGGAGGGGGGAGCGGGGAGGAAAACACGACCAAAGGTAAGTCCTTGTAGCAAAAATATTTTTGGCTGGATCAAATATTAAACCTGCTACTACAAATTTCACGCTTTGCATTCCTAAAGCAGATGCCAAGTGATGATGCCAAAAATTAATTGGAAATAATATCGCTTGCCTTGTGTGCTCTATCCAGCAGAGGGCACAACGGATAAGTGATGTGCGGCGCGCCGGATTCGCCGCCGCTGATAAGGCTGTTTGTAATTATTCCCGTAAAAATATGTAGCCACATGCTTGTGTGCTTATTTACATTTGGGGATGTGGTCTGGAATGGAGGGTTTAGGTTTATAACTCTTTGTCCCTCCCTCCCCATCAATACATAGGAGACTTCCATGGTTTGCCCGCTTTGCGTTTCGTTAAATTGCTGGGTTTGCTCGTTAAAAAGTACAGTCAACTGGTTCAGTGTTTGGATGCTAGCGTGAATTAAAAATTCAAAGCTTGGCTGCTGATAGGGTGGTGATGAATCTTGGAGTATCGTGTTCTTCCAAAGGTATTTCTTACATGGGTTTCTGCAGGTAAATAAAAACGTCGTTACAGAGTGTGGAAAAAAAAAAAGATTGAAGATGATTATAAAGAGGGAAATATTGTCGCTTTTATTTACAGAAAAATACCAGCTGCCTGTTTATATATAACAAAACTAACTGGAAAAAGAAAGTTTCACGTTAGTTTCACATATCACAACATAAAGAATCTATAATTGCATTAGGCAGGAGATAAATGGGGAAAAATTTAAGAGAAGTCTAAACCAACTATTTATTTATTTCTTTTTTAAATCAGGTATTATTTACATTCAATGAAATATGCAATTAGCAGAACAGACTAGGATGTCAGGGCACAGCGTTGCTTTTGCTGGTGCAAAATGGACAGAGACTCATCTCAAATACAGTCCTTTGTATCCAGCAACCACATCAACCAGGACCAAGCACAACCCTTAAATCATCTGTCTAATCAGGGAAGATTTTTTTTTTTTCATAAGTGATACAGATCAGGAAAAAAAAAAAGAAATGATAACATGTGCTTCCCACCCAAACCTCATCTGGAAAGCCCGGCACTTGAAATAATTCCCGCTGCTTCCAGCCCCATTTGCACCAGTTGAACTGAAGTGGGCAGGAAGGGAAGGCGAGGGAAACGCGTGGTAGAGCGAACGCAACCGCGCAGTCTTCCTCAAATGACTGAAAAATATATTTCACGCTGCTTCCTTCCAGCTTCACAACGTATAAATAGATGCTGCCTTGGAACAAGTCAACATTTGAGGCAAACAACCTCAGAGAAAAAAAAAAAAAAGAGTCTGTTTTCATGTTCTAGTCTCTCCCTGTCTCGTTTCAGGGTTATTGTTTAAATCAACACTTTCGAACTGTGTAGATTTTAGCTGGAGGTTTGGTTTTGGTTTTTTTTTGTTTTTTTTTGCTTGCCTGTTTGTTTTGGAGAGGAGGGGGTTGTAATTTCCCAACGTATGGGAGATAAATGAGATGTTTAAAGCGCCTCAGTGGAGTGGCATAAAAGCTGGGAAATCAGAGAGATTGTAAATCTATGTTTGTTTTAGAAATAAAATAAAATAAATCAAGCAAGAGCAGGTTAGAGCTGCTAATACTGAGCTGATTAAGAGCAGCAGTTACATAAAAAGCAGCTAGAGTCCATATTGTAAGTAAGTATTATTGCAGCCACGAGAAGTGCAGCTCCAAAGCTTTTAAGGGCTGGTATGGCACTTTTTTTTTTTTTTTTTATTTTTTTTTTTTTTTTTTTTGCTTTTTTTGCTTTTGTGAATTAAGTGCTGATGAAAGGTATGGGATTGACAGCTTTGCAAACTCAGTGCTGCTGTTTAATCACATAACCCATGGTAGTACCTGCAAGATCTGCAGGAGCAAGTTGTCCTGGACCTCTGTTGACTCTGTTTTTTAGGGACAGAAATCGCTGAGTCCCCCAATCCAGGCTGGTAGGGCCTGAGATATTCTCTGTAGAAAGGGAGAAAACAGCCAAGAAATCTTGTGATCTCAAGGCATTGTGCTGGGTTGGAAAGGTTGTCCCTCAGACTTCAAATGCCTCCCACACCTTCTACCAAGCTTGGGACTGTCAAGAAGTGGAAATCCACAGTTCTAGTGAGGCAGGAAAGCTATTCTGTTGTGATCGACCCAAGGCCTCCAGATTGGAGGTGCAAGGTCCAAGGAGGAAACTTGGGTGGAGTTTCATCCAATATGTTGGAAATTTGCAGCAGTGCCTTTCCTGTAAGCCTGCTGGCAGATAGTTCCTTTTCCCCTTAGAGGGAGTAAAAGCCATGGAGATTGACTGAATCCATTACAAGGAGATTTTTTGTCCTCTTCCCTTGGCGAGAAGAGGCTGTTTGACCTTCACCAAAGACCTTCCCTCTGCAGCAATTTGTCCTGCATCACCCAAGGTGTGTCGGTGTCTGGAGCTGTCCATCTCTTGCCCAGGTCAGGTTGATGGTAGTGGGTATTTCTACCACTTGTGTGGCAATGACAAGGAGGAATTTTCGCTGGGAATTCTAGAATTATTGAGTTTGAAGAGCAGTCAGTTTAGATTGGCCTAGATCATTTTTGCTGTTGTGGAAACATTTCCTTGTGATGCTTCATTCAGCCAGCAGTGAAATGGTTTGCCTCATTCAGAGGGTTTTATTTGAGCCATTTGGTTTCACAACTTTCCACCTTACAGGTCCATTTAAAAATGGAAACTGTCCAAATGTTCAAAATGAGAAATGATGACAACTTGTCTCTGTGCTGTCAGTACTGGCCCACACTGCCCCAAACTGCCTTACAGCTCCTGTCTGCTGGGACCCCACCATGTTGCTGCTCTCCCACTCCTGCCCTGATCCCAAGGCACAGGATATACCCTTTCATGGTTTACAGTCATGTCCAGCTTCAGTTGGAAGGTGATTCTGGAACATCAGCACATTGTTGCAGTAGTAACTTCACGTCTCTGCAGGTTTCCCTCGAATTTCTTACGATTGCGTTTCCTCAGCTTTACTAATGTCTCACAGAAAACAGGACATATCCTGACCTGCCCCCTGACTGGGTCTCCAGGGTGGGGCACCTCTCCAAATTCCCCCTCGCAGAATCCCCTTTGCAACTCAACCTTCTTTCTTCCCAGCAACCCAGGGAAGTCCTTCCTGGAAGGGAACTAGGCTACATCCCAGCACAAGGCGATTCATCCCATCCCAAGGCAGCGATCCCCAGGAGACTGGGGGGATTGTGTGGTCTGGGGATCCCCTTCTCTCGGTCAGCGCTGGAGGGAGCCCGGGTTACCAGCTCAGGCACGGTCATCTGCAGTGTAGGAAAACCCACACAAGGTGGCAAACCCTTCTGCAGCTGCAATTTGCATTTTCTGACCACAAGCAAATAACACTCTCTTGATGTACAAGGTTTCAAAAAAACAGGCCTTGTGCAGACGTGCGTATAAGCTAAATATCTAAATAGGTCTGAAACGACATTTTCAAGCTCAGGCCTGCTGGTATATTCCACTCAAAGCAAATGTGCAGCATCAACTGGAAGCTGCCTAGAAGAAAAGCTATGAATAGGGACAGCAGGATTAAGTTGCAATGGACCAACTGAGCTGTTTTTAAGAGGAGAAAATGAGCGCTGTTGCCGATTTCTTCAGCCTTGTTCTCAAGTGCTCTGTGCTGTGGTAAATCCTTGTACCAACAAGGCAAAAAAAAGAATCTTCCTCTCTGTTATTTTGTTTTAGTCGCGCTAAGAAAATACCTTCTGCTGTGCAAGATGGTGCCCAAGAGTAGAAAAAAAAGAGGAGGGTGCCTGCCCTGAGCACTGCGGCACGTGGCCGGAACAGAGACTGATCAGGAGGGAGCGATGCAGAGTCCAAGGAGGGAAAGTCTTAGTCAGTGCATAAGAAAAATAAGTGATCTGTGGTCAGTGATGAGGCAAAGGCAATTTTCATGAGTCCCTCCTGTCCAACATGACTGCCTCCTGGTCCCTTTGAGGAAAACTTGGTGTGCTGAGAGCTGCTCAGGGTTACGGTGAAGCTGTGCGCACAGCTCAGCTCAGAATACCTGGGAGAAATGAGTGGCGTGTCCTGATTCATCCTGGTGGCCAAGAAACAGGAGAAACTTGGGAGTAGGTGCATTAACGCTCCTCTGGTCTCCTGTGGAGCTCGGATTTTACCAGGTGACACGAACCATTTTCCAAAATCCAATGTTGCTTTCCGTTGAGTCACGTTGCTGTAGCATTAGCCTGAGGACATTTCCTTAGCTTCCCCTGCAGATGCGAAGGGATGTCCGAGGATGCCAGGGTGGAGCAGAACTTTGTGCCTGTGAGCAGTGCCCACGCAGTGGGTCTCACCATGGGTGACAAAAGGTGTGCAAGTCTGAGCTGCACCAAGAGCCGTGCTGGGAGGTCTGCCTTTGCCTTCGTGCACGTGGGCGTCCTGTACAGCAGGCTCCTCTGGCTGGGCTCCCTCGCTGCAGGCGGTGCTCATGGTGAGAGTCTCCTTGGCCTCGTTGGTGTTTGTAGTCTCCAAGATGATATTCCTACAGATGGCAGAAGCGACATGATGCCAAAACATAGAAGGGGTGGTCTTAAATGCAAAAGCCCAGCTCAAGGCATCACTAAAGCAATGATTGCTGGAAGTTGAGGGATGTGGCTGGGGCAGATTGCTCAGTACTTCTTCCCTCTCGTCATTTCCAAAGTGTGGCTAATGTTGGAGGTGGGACAACACACTAGCTGGACCCAAGACCTGACCCAGAACAGACCTGACCCTGTTCTTACAGGTTACCCTTTTTTGGTCTAGGCTTCAGGGTCAATGATCCCTTGTGTGCCTGCCTGTCTCTTGTTCTTTGACCTGTGACAGGGGAGAAATCTCCACCCTTCCCCCAAGCAGACAAGGGGACAATGAGATTGTGTCTCCCACAAGGGCCAACCACCACATCCCTTTTCCCTGCAATTTCAAACAGGACTGCACCAGATTGAGCGAGCCGTAAGCACATCCATGTCTCTCGAATCTTTTCGGCCAAGTCCGAGACGACTTGGCCACATGTGCTGGAAACCCTGAAGCAAGGAAATGCTCATTGTCGTTACTTTGGCATGACCAGCGCTCTGCAGGATGAGAGGAAGGGCTGGAAACGGGCAGAAAACGTGTACCAGCACAGCACGCTGCTCTTCCGCTCCTGCCTTTAAGTCCCTGACATATAATCTTGGTCCTGATTTGGTCTCCACCTCATCTGGCTTGTGTAAGCTGCTTCCCGTGACCTTTCCTCGGCAAAGGGAAGAAGGGGGAGGGATGGGGGGCATGTTAATAGAGCCAGACCCTCCTGCCAGCGGGCAGAGGGTGCTCTTGCCTAGCATATCCCTCTCCCTCTGGATAGCCGAGGCTGTTCCCCTATAAACCAGCCTTTCCCAAACCATCCCAGGGATGCCCCAGCATCCCCGCTGGCCCAGCGAGCGGGCGAAGGAGCTGCTTCATTAATATTCCTGCTCTGGTGGGTGGGTGGAAGGGAGCGCCGCGTCTAACCTACTTTATTCAAATAGAAAATGTGTGTGGTGGAGTGAGAGGGAGATACAGGCTCTGCCATAATTCCAGATTTAATTGGAAATTTAGTAAATCTGCTAAAATATTTAGTGGTTTCAATTTTTCCCCCCTCTTCTGTAAGAAACAAAGGATCCTGGTTTATCATGTGTCTTTCAACAACTTTAATTTCATTTGTAGATTAAGGATGGAAGTAGCATTTCCACTCGATTGCATACTTGGGCTTTAAGAAGACAAAACCATTCATTGTTTGCCCGGAGTCGGAGGGGTTTTTTGCAGGCATGAAGCTGTAGGTGGCATTCTTTATACCTGACATCAGGACGCTTTTGTCAGCCCTTCAGTTGACAGGATTTTCTGCTGACCCGTAGGAGGTGTGGGAAGCAGTAAAAGCAACCAAACCTTTTCTGCCAGGTGATGGGAATCCAGGGAGAAGTGGGACACTCTCATCCCAACCCACCGGACAGCGACCGCTCGCAAAACTGGCGATTCACAGGTGGTTTTGAAGCATAGAATGCTTTGGGTTGGAAGAGACCTGTAAAGGTCATCTAGCCCAACCCTCATTTGAGGGAGTATGTGAGGGAGTTAAAGAGCAAAGATGTGTTGGTCTTGCCCACAACATAGTCAAAGGCAACCCTTGCCCAAGAAGTGGTTGACGGGACAAATTTTTTACCCAAACCCGTGAATATTTCAGGAATTTTGGATGCCAAAGGGTTTTCTGCTCACTTCTGCTTCCTTTGTTGGGGCCAGAGGTGATGATGTCAGGGTGGAATCCTGGGCTGAGGTCCTGGATGGGGCACCCCTAGAAAGCCACCAGGTTGTAGTTAAAACCAGCATCAGGCCCATTTCACTGTGATATTTTGTACCCGTGCGGGACAGGGAGCGACTGTGCAGATAACAGAAGTTGCACCTCGATGTATAATTACACAAGAAAGATTCTGATTTGGCTTTAAATGTCCACTGTGGCTTTAGAAGTCCACCATGCATAAAAGCAATCTCACACCTGACAGCCCAGAAGAGTGTTTTGGGCTCCCTTGCAAGTTTTGCTGGTTTGTTTGTTTTTTTTCCCCAGCAGCAGCCAAATTGCTCCTGTGAAAGTTAGCGGGAATTTGGTCCTTGGCTCAGCTCTGGGCAGGGCTGGACTGGGTGCCTGCGTGAGTCCCAACACCTTGGGTTTATTATTCTATTTTAAAATAATCCTTTGTTTATATTTTGTCTCACAAACTCAGCCCAGCCTCTTCTGAAGCCATCTTTCTGTAACTCTCTTAACTACTGTAATGCAAACTCATCACAAAAGCTCCTCGAGAAATCAAGGCTTTTGTGAGCACCAGGCAAAAGGAAGAAAATTGTCACCTAACCTTTCAGCCATCCTCGCTTTCAAGGGAGCAAAGGATAATCTCTGGAGACACAGGGGTTTTTTTTATCTGTGGCAGTTAAATCAGATTTATTAACATGCCACGTTATGAAGGCGGGAAGTAACATTTGTTTTCCTGGCTCTTTGGGGAATTTATCCTGCCATCATTAAACTGGATTTTAAACCACCGTTTAATGTTTTGTTATTTTTTTCTGGGGTGGTGTTTTTTTTTTTTTAGCATCCAGTGTTAATCCTGCAATTGGAAACCAGAGTGGATGAAAGTACTGTGTAACTTGCTTCCAGAACAAATAAGGTACAGCAGCTAATTTTAGTTTTAGGTTTCAAGGAGGGGGAGAGGAAAGGGGGTAAGGCAGCACCTTCCCTTTATGCTGTGAGACAGCCTTCAAGCGCAAAAGCAAAAATTCCCAAGCTGAGATCTAGTGAATGTCGAAAAGGTTCATTTTCAAAATTGCACCAGCCTGTACTTAGGTGATATTAGGAGACACCATGACAGTAAAGTAGTTTTATGCATAGCGGCTTAGCTAACATTTTGAGAACTAGTTTAGTGAAGCTATCAGGTTTAGAAATACCGAGCCACAAAGTTTTAATGAAACTATGCTTGGATCAAAGTACCATAAAGAGCATCCAAGAACTGCTTAAAAGATCCTTGAGTGGAAATTAGAATGGATCTTCAGGATTTATTCTGTAAAGCCTGTCTATTTTGACCTTTTTTCAGTCTCATATTAAGGCTGCTGAAAGTGTGTTTTGTTTGGCTAATGCTTGGGACTCGCTGGAGCTCTTAGGTCTGTTAAACTGAGGCTGCCACTAAAGTTTTAGTATGCATTAATTGACTGATAAGGACTTGGGAATCAAATGGCTGAAGGAAAGGGCTATCATAGATTTTTTTTATTTTTTTTTTCCCTTTTGCTTTATTTCTTTTTGCACTTCATTTACATCCCGAGCCCTATTGGTGATCCCGATTTGAATAAAGCCCCAGCTTAAGCAGCGATTAGATCTCAATAGCTTGGATTTTCAATGAAATTGTGGCATCGTTTTTTTTTTTACCGTGCGTCTTTAGTCCGAGGTGTGAAAACTGACACCTGGTGCAACTTTATCTTTGGAAACACTGCTTCATTTTATGCACAGGCGTACACACACGCACAAAACATTCGCAGACGCGCGGAGATAGACGTATATATAAAATCCTCCCGAAATTAGGGTATTAGTTGATAGGCCTTTGGCTCTGTCAATGTCAGGGGTTAGTGGGAAACAAAGAGGAGGCTAAGCAAAGCTTTGCAAGAATGGGAAGAGATAAGAAGACTTCCCCCTTCTTCAGGTTAATTTTTTAAGCACGTCATCCAAATGTTCAAAGCAATGATCCTGTAAACGTTATTAGAAGAAGAAAGCCGTCAAGAATATACAATGCAGTAAAGGGTTGGAGGTTTGGGGTTTTTTGCATTCTGATGTTATTATCATTACTGCTATTATTATTATTATTTGGAAGCAATATGTTTAAAGTTCACCTGCTAATCCTTAAGCTGTTGATATGACAATGTCAAAAAATGATGGGATTTGGTGATTCTCATTATTGTTATGTATTGTTCTTCACTAGCGTTCCATATTAATATTTATAAATGCCAGGAAAAGTAGGGTTTTTTTATAGACAGGAGAGCTCCCAAACTCCATTTTTATTTTCTTTTTTTTTTAAGAAATAAACATCATATCCAATATAGATGATTGCATTTTGGAACGAAAATTATTTCCCAAGCAATCCACTTGATGGAGGTTGTAGGTTTTTTAAAGTCATTTTCCTGGGATCAAGAGGACAACCTGTAGATGCGATCTTTCCTTACCACCGTTCGCAACACTCCTTGTTCAAATTGAAATAAATACTGGTGGCAACGAGTGTGATTAAACTGACACAAATACTGAAATGGGTTTGTAATTCCACTGAACGGTACTTCAAGCAGCAGTGAAATAAAGCAAATAGCTATGAAGGAATGTGATGATTCTCGGTCACCTTCTTAACTTGAAGTTCTGCATCCCTGGAAGTATTCAAAAGACAGGTAGATGTGGTACTTAGGGACGTGGTTTAGTGGTGGTCTTGGTAGTGTTAGGTTTACAGTTGGACTCAATGATCTTGAGGGTCTTTTCTGACCTTAACGATGCTATGATTCTATGATTTCTAGGGGTCCTGTTTTTCTCCTGTGTGAATTGTCCCAAGGATGAAGCCCTAAGGACCAGCTCCCTCCTGCTGGCTACTAGTTTGGCTATTTGACCACTGGAACATCTGTCACAGAGGAGGAAGGTGCTTAGGGTAGTCTTCTAGGTCTTGGAAAATCCATCTTGATGTCTACACTCTGTCCCAAATTCCTCTCCAACCCTGGCAACTCATCTGAAAGGGTCAGGGTGTTCTCCAGTAGCATCTACCTAAGGAGACCAACTATCCTATAACTGATGTTAGTCAAAGGACAATGAAGAAAGGGATTATTGGGTGGAAGAGACATGGATTCTGATGGTAGATTCCCACCTTGAGTTCCCTAATCCCATGGGCTTCTAGACCAGAGGGGTGGACAGCTCTGCTCTGTTTGCCTGTGTGCTGCCCTAGCTACACCCAGTGCTGAATGGTGCCCCAGGGTGGCCCAGGCCGGGGAGCTGACCCCAAAGTGCTTGCAGCCTTGGTGAACGCTTTTGGCTAGAGCCTGCTGGAGGCTTGCCTGGAAGTGCTGGGTGTAGGACATTCACACCCCACAGTCGGTTTACATAGTTATTTTTAACCAGTGTCTCCAACACTACAACAAAAGAAGAGGAGAAAAAGAAAAAAAAAAAAGAAAAGCAGCAGCATATATTCCTGCTGACCTGCACAGCTGGCTTATTTGGGGCGTTGTACCAAGCGGAAAAAAAAAATATGTGTGTCCCAATTACCAGGTGAGCAACCCAGACCCAGGCTGCTTGTGAAAGTCATTTCCAAAACGTTTGCAATCAGCGCAGCCATCACCTGGCCCAGCTTAAGAGAGCTTCCCAAAATTCCCAGCGCTGTATGCAGCAGAAACATTCTGCAAAGGTTGAACAACTTTGAGGTTGCATTCGACTGGTATAACCATGCCAACATCTGGAGGCTTTGTGGACATCCGTCCACCCCAACTTCATTTCTGCAGTGAAAGGCACGATCTGGTTTTTGCAGTTCTTTCTGCTTTTTGAGATGGATCTTTGCATGAGCTCCTTTGGTGCCCTCTCTGGGTTTGAGACTGGGAATATCAGATGGGAACGGGCACAGGGGACTGTTTTGAACTTAGGGCAGGGATGAAGAGAGGAGATGGGCACAGCCAGAATGATTTATCCTGGCTTGATACGTGCTGAAGGGGATGTGGCTGCTGGTTGTGTGTAGACTGATTGTGAAAGGGGTGAGGCTACCCAGCTTTAATGGACCGTGCTGCTGCAAATACAGAGAGACATGAACTGATGAAGAATATATTCAGGCTGGATATCAGAAAAGAGTTTGAGACTCTCAGACAACAGAGATTTGGGAATGGCCTTTGGGCAAAAGCTCCAGTTCATTTGAAGCTGATGCTTGTTCAGCCTGTGAAATGGGATTGTATGACTTGGTTGCCGCAGAATGTGACAGGAAGGACTTGGTGATTAAAGGAGACCCTTCTTGTCCTCATATGGGTTTTAGGATGTTTTATTTCCTGTTTGGTACTTGAGGTGCTTCTCAGAAAGTCCTGGAGCTGCTGTCATGTTTTGATGGCCATGGTAATTCACACCGCTTTTCAGGCTTTTGGCATATTCGGGTAAACACGGATGATGGGTGCGTGTGCTCGTTGAAGTGTGTGCCTTGGAAGTGTTGACTTACTCTGCTTGTGAGATGAAGGGCTGTGGTTTTGGTATAACCAAATATTCTGGCTTGACCTCTCAATGGTCTGCACTGCTTTCCTGTCCTTGACAGACACCAAACTGGCAACCATTCGTTTGAGCTCCTTCCTTGAACTGTGGTCTTTAATATAACATCACATACATTGCAAAAGACCATTTTTAGCACTTTGAGCATTTCAAATTTTTATTTGAAGTAACCAGCACAACAGCTACCTATTCTAATTTCTCTAATACAAACTGGCCTCTGGGCACTTGGTTTGAGTAAGAGACCATATGATGTGACTGCAAACAGGAGCTTGAATTTGATGGCTCAAAAGATCCCCCGTGCCTGAAGCTCATTCTTTGCTGCGGACGTGTAGGAAGATACTTGCTCCTTTTTCCTATGCCTGTCGTCTTCTCAGCTCCTTCTCAGCCACTCACTCATGGGATCTTGAAGATCTTTTGCTTCCTGAAGACTGTTTTTGCCCAGACGCTTATATCTTACAGTGTTCTACATACCGACACATACATAACCTGAACCTGAGAGATTTCCTTCTGAATGAGTTTCCCTATTCTTTAGATATCTGTAAAATCCGAGTGTTGCGTACGTAGCCATCAGGAGAAGAAATAATGCATCAATCAGTGCTGGGCACTTAAATCACATGTTATACTACTACTACCTGAGCAGACCTTCTGGACCAGTAAACACCATGCAAGCATTCAGTTCCCAGATGCTTCCTGGTTGCTAGGTTTGTTAAAGAGGAGGACTCAGGAGGAACTCCTCTGTGCCCATGGGTTTGATTTGAGCAGTTCTCAGCATACCTGTAAAACCAGCAGATGCTCAAGTAGATGCAGCTGCCACACACCAAAGACTTGAACAAAGTGGAACTGATCTTTGAAATGCACCACGTGTACCATGAAAACTTGAGGTTGAATGTTATCTCTGAAATAGTGAAGTCCTCTCTGAGACCCCATACAAAGGTATTTTTCCTCTGCACATTAACAAATAAATATGCACTTGGGAAGAGAAGGGCACTCCAAGCACACAGCTCAACCACAGGACGCACTGTTGGCAACCACTGTGGGATCAGAGAGCCAGGATCAGACAGCCTCTGCCCCCTTTGCAGCCAGCATCAGCTCCACGCTGTGTGAGGGACCCTTTTGCACCCTTAAAGCCTTGAGTGTCTTCAGGACCAATCTTCCACCTGTTACTAACAGCAAGTGCAGCCAAACATCACTGAAAAATAGCAGCAGCAGCAAGTGCTTCACTTCCCTAAGAGAGGACAGCAAAATCATTTCATTGCAGGGGATCCATTTTGCCACCTCATTACCAGCAAGGGAAGTCTTTTATTCCCCCCAGCCTGCAACGGGAGCATGTTCTCCAGCAGAGCCAGCAGCTTTGTGGCAGACACTGCCCAAAACCTCCTTTTCTTCCCTGCTCTGCTGTTTGGAAAGGGTGATTTCTAGCACAGAAAAGACGTCACAACTCACAAGCACTCCTGAGAAAGGAATCTGAGGATCTCCTGCCAGTGCTTTTCTTCCAAGGGGCGCTTGTGGCACTGCTCTGCTAACAGAGGAGTTTTGGAAGCTGGCCTGCCCACCTTGATCACTGTTCATGGCCTGACACAGTGTGTGCGTGCTGTGGGGCTGCAGGGGAGGACATACGTGTAGTGGAAGGAGGAAAGGAAATTGGCACGAGTGATGGAGAGAGCTCAGGTCCAGGTTGCTCTGTAGAAGACTCACTCTCATCTGAGCAGGGCAGAGGGGAGGGGAAGGGAAGGGCTTGGAAAACCTTTCCCTGAGGGAATCTGATGCCTCCTTTGGACAACTTTTCTTCTTGCTTTCTGTGCTTATCATTTGTTCCGCCTATTCACAGGAGAGACTCAAGCAAAACAGAGGGCTTTGTGTTCCTCCTGCCTGCCTTAACAAGGGGGGAGTTTCAAGTGCTCACACACCATGGAAAGGAGATGTGCACCACCAGGCTGCAGCATCAGGGCCCAGCTACCTTCCAAGGCAGGGAAAAGAACAGCTGGCAACTTGAGGGCAAAAACAAAAAGGTAATTTTGTGGACAACCTGCATCCTCTAAAACAGGAGTTTCTTAATCATATTAGGAAAAACTTTCTGCTTGTGAAGATATTTAAACTTTGAGCCAGCTCCAAAGGCTCTTGGATTCCCTTTTCACCAGAGGTTCTGTGCAGCATCTCCCAGGGATTCTCTAGGCACATTTGTGCCTCACAGGGGGTCAATCCCCTTCAATCCTACTTGTTTATGGTCAGTATTCCCATAAATCAGAGGTTGGAGGGTTATTCTCAGGAAGCACATTCACATATTTATCCTCTTGTGGTAGAGAGTCGTAGGCCTGACTGCTCATTTGCTGATCGAGAACTGTTGTTATTAAATAGTTAAGTCCATCAATCCTAGCAAATAAAAATGTGTTTGAAATCAGAATCATTCAGGGTATAGGTAGACCTGACAGTTCAGTTTACAGCAGGGCATCTTTCATGTGTCCTGCTAGAAGACCCACGGGTTTTTTTTCTGCCAGTGGTTCAAACTTGAGTGGGTTGGATGGTTGCCTCACACTCATTTTGCTCCTGCTGCTGACAACGGATGTTTCAAAGAAAACAATGACTATTTCTTGGAATCAAATTTGCTTGTAAATAGAAAAAAATCTCAGCGCTGTGCCATTTGCTGAGCTTTTATCATCACACTTGGAAGTAGAAAGGAAATTGGCCGTACGCTGCCTGGGAACAAAGTGCCTTTCACCGCCTTCTTGAAATCCACCCATGTTTGGCCAAGTTATCCACAGTGTGGATGTTCTTTAGAGGTTTGTTGAAATTTGGCTGCTTCATTTCTCCGAAGGCATGGTCTGCACAGTGCCTGTTCTGGACCAAGGCTGTGGAATGGGAGGAATTTTATTTTTTTTTCCAGAACACACCTTACTTAATTAACTCCCTCACATTGCTTGAGCACATTTAAGATTAGCCAGTGAGTGAGGCACCAAAGGGCCCGAGCACTTCATTCCATATGAACAAAATGCTCTTCAGTTTTCCCTCCCAAATTGTTTTCGGTCATCTACAGAAAAAAAAACCCAAACCCAGTATCTTGAAAAAAATTTGGCTGATTACAAATCTAGGTTACAAATGAACTTAAAATGAGCATTAAAGTTGCAATATTGCACACTCAGTAGCTGAGGAGCTCTCAGAACTCATGCTGCCTTCGCAGGCTTAATTTGCCTTCCCACTGCCTATGGCTTATGATAATTTTTAATTACCCAATCACACGATATCTTTTCCCACAGGATCCTTGCTCCTTTGCCACACAGGGTGGACAAAGATCTCTTAACAGGTACCCAGCTAGTTTTTCATCTCATGCTGATCCATCACGTTATCCAAAGCAAGATGTAAATACGAATCTACTAATTAAAAGAGATTTTAAATGGCGAAACAACTTCACTTCTGATTTATACGGTGTTGTAAGGAGGGCCCACCATGGGGGCAGGGAGGAGAGAAGGCAGCCATAAAATCTGAGTTTGACCAGAGTCTTAGCAACCATTTGTGCTGTAGATGGCCTCGTCACTGTTTGCCTTTAATCATTTAACTTTTTATAAAACTGGAATGACAATATACCACTATCTGTCCGGAAAAAGTCAACCTCTTTATTGCTTGAGAAGTGTTGCAATACAGCGGTGATGGGGTCCTGTATAAACCAAGATAGGCAGCAAAATTCTGCATTTAATACATGCCCAGCACACAAATAAAATGTGAAAAATGTTTCATTTTGGTCTTTAAGTAACAGAGGGAGTCGAGGAGGAGGTAGCGGGAAGCTTAGAATTGG
Organism: Baryphthengus martii; assembly: GCA_013396935.1. NCBI lineage: Eukaryota > Metazoa > Chordata > Aves > Coraciiformes > Momotidae > Baryphthengus > Baryphthengus martii. Next base: position 75,928 of record VWZK01015046.1, on the reverse strand, counting down.
AAAGTGATAGCTTTGGCAATGCAGTGCGATGATTGAAAATGACATCTTCCATACACCCAATTAAAATTCATACCTTTTAACCTTCGCAGCCATCTGAGATCCATATCATTAAGATTGATTCAACAAGATGCCTTGATATTCTAAATTATTTGTATGCCTGGTATTCCAAATAAACATTTGTGAAATTCATTTCAAAAGATGTTAACACTCGTGAAACCCATGTGCCCCAGAGGGATTATATAAATTTCCATGTCAAATATTTGAAGCAAAGCACTTGTACAGAAACAGTGTTTTTTGTGTTTTGATGCCTTTCATTTCCATAAACTAGATTACTTTCTGAAATTACTTTCACACAGAGAACAGTTTCTATTGAATTCCAGTCAGTGAGCTCCTTGGAGTGTGATGTGAATAAAATATGACTGGGTTCTGTAGCTTCCAGGATGCATATGCATCTGTGCTGTCTAAGCAGGGCAAACCAAGTTTGGATTTTATCTTGAAGTGGGTTCACACACTGAGATTTACTGTCTTAGAGTCATTGCTAAACAGCTATTTCATTTATAGCCTAACAAGGAAGCTCTCTAGATTCCTGTCTCCAGCCCCTCTACCTGGCTAACAATGACATGATCTCCTTCGGTAAGTAGAGATTTGCTGGCAGGCAGCAATTCCTGGCTGTCAGTGGTTCTTGAACAGAAAAAAGTTTTATCTGCTTCTTGCAAACACTGATTCTGCCAAAAATTCACACGCACACAGACGCACAAAAATAGATCTGAGCAAACATTGCCTCCATTGTGCTTGTTTTGCCAACCCTGTGAAATGATCAAATACCAGGTATTTAAACGGGAGATGGAAGGAATATTTTGCCAAGGGTGTAGGGGAGGGAAGCAGCTGGGAGATTGTTTTTACAGAAACTACACACACAATCTCCATTGTTATGTAATAGCACTCATGCGGGTGTCTTAGGTCAGCTTCTCAACGTGCTTCTAGAAAAGAAGGCAAAATGCCAACTTTGGTGAAAATTTTGGGGTTCAGTCCCGGATTGTGTAGCAAACCCTCTTGGTGAGAGCACGGCTACAGCCGGGTAGGCTCTCTGAGCAGCCAGGAGAGACCCCGTTACTGCTGGGATTTGTGTTGCGGTTTGATAAATGGAGCTCCCTCATTTACATCCGTAGAAATTTCACATGTGGAAATTCAGGAGCCAGGTCGTTGGAGCCAAGACTGAACGCTGGGTCGGAGCTGCTCTCTCCCGCTGTGGCAGATGTCCCTCTGCCCAAAAAGCAGATGCACGCCCTGGTTTGGGGCATGTAAAGATTCATTTGCAGGCCAGTTAGCATTTGTTTTGCTTGCCTCGTGGCAATCCTGGGGTCACATCCTCTAACCGGCAACAAGCGATCGATTCCCTTAGTTTAGTGGAAGCGCAGCATTGGTGCTTTGCAGAGGGTTTTGATGTTTTTCTGTGCAGCTCAAACCAGTTACGAGAGAAGCAGAAATGTGGTGATATGAGCCACTGATTTAATCAGTCACATCTCTGACGAAGCTGTGGTTCTCTTGTATGGAAAGACCGGCTGTTGGGGTTTTTTCCCTCTTTTCAGTTCAGAAACCTTCTGGTGTCCTTGACAAAGTCAAAACTAGGGGGAGAAGGTCTTTTTCTATCCTTTGATGATTTATCCTCCTTTTTGTTGCTTCACTGTTTGTGAGCATGGAGTTCAGACCGGCACTGGCTCGGGACAGCAGCATCTCTTTCCCAACTCGTCACCAGTTATTTTCTGTTCCGCTATTGTCTGTGTTCAGACAGAGCCTTGAGAAGGAGAACAGGGGTGAGTGAATGCTGGTACACCTCACAGCTCAAGTCAGTGGAATACAACGTTCCTGGGTTTAGGATGTTTTACACATTTTGTTAAATACGGCTTCTGAGTAGCAAAAAAAAAATAAAGAAAGTAAATATTGAAGGAAAAGGGAGAGGCTGAAATCAGTGACTCTGAAAAGCAGAGCCTCATAGACATGTCCCCAAAGATGTCAGCCTTGATTCCACTCTGAAGTGGCTGTATATAGGTTCAGAGCAGTGCTGAGAATGCCCAAGGCCTGCTCCAGGCACAAGCCAAGTGGGTGGTTGCACCCACAGAGGGAGGGGAACAAGATGTCCATGGCTTTGCTGTCTGTTTGGCTTGGGCAGGGGCTGCTGCGGGAGGGTGAGAACAGAGAACAGGAGCTGGAAATCCAGCTCTCAGGTGTCTTCCGGCTCTGCTCCTCCTCCTGCTCCTCCCCATGGCTGCAGTCCTTTGGCTCTGGTAGCAAAAACTCTTCTGCCTGAGCTCGATGAAACCTGTTTTGCTTAAAAGAAACATCTGCCAGAATGGGGCTGCCGGCTCCCACACGCACAACTTGGTGAGAGCAGGTGGAGGGATGAACCTCTGCAGCACATTTCCCTTGAGGACACCAGGAGGAAGGTCCCAGTTTCACATGTAACCCCCAGGGCATTCTGCTGCCTCCTGGGTTCCATCCTTTTCAGGCTGCAAGATTCTTTTTTACCTCCTCATCCTTTTCCACCGAGGACATCTGACTTGATCGGGACAAGATGCAGCTCTGCTCTCGCTAAGACATCAGTCCACAACCTCCCCACTCATGATTCCTCATTACACAAGGGTGACAACGCAAGGACCAGAACATAGGAAGAAGAAGAACAGAGTTTTGATGTAGGAATACATTAAACACAGCCTTCCTGCCCTTTCAGAGATCTGCCAGTTCCCACTAACACAGCTCACCTGAACGAGCTGCAGAGAGAGGATTTTTTTCACTGGTTAGTGAAAGATAAAAAGCTGATTCCCAGCAATTGCCAAAGAACATCAAGCTAAGAACTAAATAGGGTAAAAAGAAATGGGCTGCAATATATGCTCAGTCTTTGGTGCCTTTCTTTAATGCCAGTCTTTAGGGGCAGACTTTGCAAAAATCCCCAATTATTTTAGCTGGTTAATCTGGTCCAAAGTAGGCTGTTGGCCAGCCTGTATGCTCTACGTATGATCTGGCTTAGCTAATCTGATAAATTCCAGTTTATTCTCTGGGTAGGTCCTGCAAATCCAGGACTATTTTAATTAGAGAAGCTGGGCAGCGACAGTTTATTGGGCAGTGGAGGTAAATTCGCAAGTCCTTGGGTCAGCGCTCGCCAGAGATGCAGGTCATTTGGGTTAACGAGTTGCCACTGCCCTAAATGATGGCTTTTCCTTCATCTCACTGCTGCTAGGCTGTTTTTAGCCTGTTTTTTTTTTTTAACAGATGAGCTGGCCTGAGAATATTACTGACTTCAGTCTTGGTCTGCAGTTCTAGCACAAAGCACTTTTTGCTCAGTCCTTTCTGTTTTGCAGCCTTGGATATGCCGGCTTCCGCGCCTCTTAGAATCTAAATATAAAATCAGCATTGATTTCTAAAAGAGAGGATTTGGATCTTTCTCCTCATGTTGTTTTTTTTTTTTGCAGTGGAGCCTGCTGAGCTGAAGCTTCCAGCCTGTAGGGACTGCATTCCCCTTGCAGGTGAGAGCCTGAGACATGAAGATCTGCGGTCAGAGGAGAGGACTGGCATGAAAAAAGCTATGGGTCATGGTTTCTTTAGGAAAAAGGTGGCTACAGAGACACTGAGCACCTGGCATGAAGCAGTAGAGCCGGGATGCTCTGGCTTCAGCCTCCCTCTCTTCCCCTGTACAGAGCAGGCAGCTTCTATCGCGCACAATATAGCTTCATTTTTATTGGCAAGGGCCAAACACACAAAACAAGGTCTCTTCAACCCCATTTGTCATTTTTTTTCCATCTGATGGACTTCATGCCATCAAAATTGAGGATGAGGAGCACGGAACTTGGCAATTTTCAATGCAGATCATTTGTTGGAAAGGAAAAAGCTTCTGTTCTTTTTCTTCAGAAGGATAAGTGAAATGTGCCTATATTGGGACAAGAGACTATAAATGAAGCTGAAATAATGGAAGATCACTCAACAATTCTCCACACTTTGGAAATATTTCCACTTGCATTTGTAACGCTGAAGAAAGTAGAGTTTTATGTAAGAAACAGGCTGCGAAATAAGGACATCTATGTCCTAGTCCTATCTCTGGCCTAAACTTTCTGCAAAAAAACCCCACTTCCTAGTTGGCCTCTTGTTTCCTCTCCTGTGAAATGAAATTCCTTGTTCTTTCCAGCAGAGCCAGTTGTGAAAGAATTTAATCTGTGTGTACAAGGCATAGAAGAACAGGCAGGGAAATGCTGGAAAAAGCTTCCCAAAGAAAGTAAACCAAGGTGTAAGGCAGAGCTCCTGGAGCAGTGATTCCCTGGGTACAGAGACGATGCCCTTGCGTGAAGGATGCGTAGGGAGCAGTTTTCGGCCCGTTGCCACCCCCAAAGTGGGAGCACGGAACCAGAGGCCTGCTCCTCAGCACATGCCTCAAACTGCATTTTAAGGGCAGTTGGGAGGGAGCCCCGCTGGGGTTTGTTTTTCTCTCCTGACTTTGTCCCAGTGCTGGGGTATTTTGCTGATGTGGTGGAGGACGCTAACACCTTGATGGGCCCCATCTGTTCCAGCGAGGAGAGTACAGCTGAATGCTTCAAGGGTGCCCGGGTGCAGCCTGGGAACGCTCCTTGCTTTATCCATGGTGAAGCAGTTGGCATCAGCCTGGCTCTCTGGCACCCAGAGGGGGGAAATCCTGAGGTAAATTCAAGTAGACGTGATGTTAGAAAAGAACTAACCGTTAGGGCAAGTCGGGGTCGCCAGGTCTCCCAGCAGGGACAGGTGCCTGCCACTCCGCGCTTGGCCGTCGGCCAAGGACTTAGCGGTGGGACTCATGCCAGTCACGCATGAAGAGCAGACACAAGACTGGATCCGCTGCGACTCTGCTCCACCGCAGACAATAAGTAGTTCCCTTTTGCTCTCCCTGCCTCTGGTGCGGGCCCGTTTGTGTGTGAACGTGGGGCGGCCGGTGCCCAAGTTGCTATGTGGCATCTCCAGGGCGAGCGATGCCGGCGCTGAGGACGCTGGACGACGCCGAGGAGTCGGCGGTGACCCTTCACGATGCCGCTGCCGCCTGGGGAATATTCTGCACGTCCCCGTCTGGCAAAAGGGGTGGGGGTGGCTGGAGGGGAAGGAAAACGGGCCTCCAAAGTCAGGCCTGGTTTCTGGGCTGCGCGTCGCTATCTGCCCGTACGACCCGGTATTTGCATACGCAATATCCAGCTGTGCTTTCAGTCACTCGCGATGCCAAAGCGCAGGCAGGCGTGTGCATGTTTAATAGATCCTGCTCAGAGCTGAAATCTTGGTTGCTGCTTCTACCTGACTCTCAGGGCAGTCTTCGTGGGAAGCACCTGAAAATCCAGCTGGCACATCACATGATTAACTGGAAGCTTTTTCTCTAGGCCTGGATTTCTGAGGCTGTTTTGTTTCCCTTACCAAGATCTTTAGAATGCACTTTTTAGTATTCTTTTGGGTAGAAAACACTAATTTTTTTATTTTTTTTTTTAACACAGAGCATTTCTGTGAGCTCTCCGAAAGTTATATCCTCTGTATCTCAGAACGGCACAGGCAAAAAAAAAGGCAAGTCTGTTCAAGTCACAATGAAAAAAGTACTTTTTTTGTGTTTCATAACATCTTTTCGCCCTCTTCTCTGCCTTCTCTTCTTTCGTTTGCTAAGTGAGATGTTTCCACAGTTCCATTCAACACAGGATGGCAGTGGCAGAGCTTGGCAGCCATGGGATCAAATGACTTACAACCAAAGGACAGCTTCAAAGACAAGCGTGCGGCTCACTGAATGCCTGGCAATCCAGAGTCTGTCAGTGGCTCTTTCCAACTTGCAGCGAAGGAGCCCTGGACAGTCCCTGAAATAAAATAAAATGCATTTTGCCTTCGCGTAGCAGCTGACCATGCTGACTTCTGTCATCTCTTACATCTTCTCCTATTTTCTTTTGCATTTTCCATGTGTGTTGTTCCGCTGATCCCAGTTCTGAGGGGAAGCGTAGCAATACAGCTGCTGTGCATTTCTTTGTTATTTCCTTTCCTGCCTTGGCACCTGTAGCCACTGTAACTAAGCACTTTACAGTAATCTTAAAAGCCTTCCAAAAATACTGTGACTCATTAAAACTGACTCAATAATAAAATCGATGGCAGCCTCCTATCCCTTCTGGAAACCTCATCTGCCCTGCAGTTCCAGACGAAAATAAACTAGATAGTTTTTAGGCTTGGTTTGGTTTGTTGATTTTTATTTTTTTTTCCCAAAGCTTCACCAAAGAAACAAATAAAGTCTTGTATGATGTCAGGACCACCAGGCTTTGAATCTTGAAGTGTTATCACTGTGCACACATAGACTGTTTCCATGCTCCTTCCCTATTGTCAGTCTTAAATCCAAGGTTGTGGAGTTTGAGGAAAGCACCGAGCCAGTGTTATAGCAAATATGTAATAAAAGGGAGTGATAGGGAACAGCTTTGTCACAGCAGCATTTACTAGATAGAGAGCTGCAGTCTCTGCAGGCGTGATGTCCACAACCACAGGCATCATCCGTAAGTGCGCTTGCTCCAGGCAAAGCCTATAAAGCATCAGGACAACCGGATGGTGCCTTTAGCCCTTCTTCTGCTCCACCCTACGACCCGTGGGGTGAACAGAAGCCGGTTGCTAGTAACGTGTCTACGCAGCACGGTGAGGAAGAGGAATGAGAGTAATCACTACACTTTGTGACCCACGCAGGCCTCTCGTCCGCATTGCCAAGCAGTCGGTGAGGCACAAGCATCTGCACCGTGCTAAGAAGGAGCTGGTCTTATGGTGTCTGCTGATGGACTTAGACGTGGCAAGCTTAGCTCTGCTGGGGCCCAGCTGGTCTGTCCGCACAGATGCACAAGCTGGAGGTGCTGTGCTCTCCATCTGCAAGAAGGGGTGAGCACAGCCCGGATCTGCTTCCGAACAGAAAAAAAGCAGCTCCCACCTCTGCTTACCTGATAGTGTGGCCACTGCTCAGATCTGCACACCTGTGGGCATCAGCAAAAGAGGATCACACCGCTGACCTCCTTAGCAAAGATCTTCAAGATCAACAGAGAAAATGTTCTGTCTAAGAGCTGGAGATTATCTGGTTTAGAGTGTCTCTTTCTGCAGTCCAGAGGGGATGGAGTTTTTTTAAATCTTTTTTTTGTGCAAAGAAGAAACCAGAAGATTATTTTCTTTCTTCAATGTCCTAAAACTCCTCAGGGCTGCTTATCTCCAATTGTGCTTGTCAAATACGCCCTTCTGCTATGTGCTCTTCGGGGGAATGCATTTAAGAGCTTAGAAGATCCAGCCAGGAGAGAGGAGACTGGTGCCCATACGACTTACGTGACAAATGCACACACAGTGAGACAATTCCTACAATGGTGGGCCGAGAAAGATCCATGCTACTCATAAAACCAAAGAATAGGCTTTTAGGAAGATATTTAGTCCATCTCCCCATACCCAACAGAACCAAAACCACTCCTGCTAGCTATTTCATAACCTGTTTTTAAAGATCTCCAGTTTAGAAGAAACTGTACCACCACTAGCCTAGTTCACCACTTAACAATTCTCACTCTGCAGAGGTTTTGCTGCTACCTAATTTATATTTTCCTTTGCATCTTAATCCTGTTGCTTCTTGTCCTATCCATCTTGGAAATGCACATCAGACTGGTCCCTTCTACAAACTCCATGAAAATGCCTTGCATGAGACTGAGGTAATGTCAGTCACAGACCTGGATTCAAAAAGATTTTTGAAATATTCACTTTCATACTGACATGTTTTTCTGAAAGAAAAAAAAAATGGAAAAAGAGCTCTTTAAATTTTAGCAGCTATTAAATTTCAGCTCTAACTTCCTACCTATCTCCCAAATTACTAGTTGAAGTGACATGTCAGCCAGCAGGTAGGTTTAAGTCTCCTGTCCTTGACTTCAGTGCAGCTGACCCAGACAAAGGGCTGGCTGAGATTTCTGGAACTGCAAAATCCTCCTGAAAAGTTGAGTAGGGAGTACTGCCTTGATCCAACAGCAAACTCAGGTGCTGTGGCTGCCAATGGTTTCTATTACTGCTGCAGGCTGTAAGCAATTAGAAAACGCCTACCACCAAAATGAGCATTTTCAGTAGTAAACTTTGTGACATGAAGACAAACGTGAAAATCACAAGACCTAATTACATCTAATTGCCAATCCATGGGAAACACTCCAGTGAACTGGCACTCTGCAAAGGGAGGAGACAAGCAGCATTGTTTTAAAACATGAATTTACCAAACATATAATTAGCTAAATAACCACACACTCTCCTAGCCACTTGTTTTATTCTGAATCAGAGCTCCTCTGAGTGCTGAACATGGGGAAGGCATCCTCAAAGGGCAATTGCTTCTTTGTTGAAAGGTTTTTAAAGGACTGTGTTAGCAGGTAAAGATCAAATCTAAATATGCTTTGTGATGTCCTCAAACTTACCTTGAGTTATTGGTTTGTTGTGGGCTTTTCCAGGCTCCATCGATGTGTTGCCATTAGCAGGAAAGCTCAGCAAGAGCTGTCCTGGCAATTTTCATGGAGCAGCTTGTTTCCAGGTGATGGAGCATGTCCTGCCTGTTGGTAGAGCATTCAGGAACATGTGAGCGTGTTATTTACTCTCCAAATGGTTTACAAACTTTGAAACATTTATTGTTTCAAACGCTGTTTGCCAGAAGTGAAATTTACCTGCTCTGTGCTGGCACTGCTTCCCCATGAGTTAGTCTTAAATCCCACGTGTGGAAGGGTTTGATCCCACAGATTGCTCTGGCCACTGAACAGCCAGTGCACGGCTTGGCAACATCAATATTAAGGATATTTTAATCAGTACAAGGCATCTGATTTCCTTTAAGGAAATAGCTGGTAGAGCCTTTCCTCTGAAGCGCTTGCCCGCCATGGCCAGCACTCCACCAGCACCACTCTGTGCTGAGCTGGAGTGTGACATAGAATCTCCCTGCAGCATGTGTGTTAATCTAAATGTTAGAATAAAGTCTTAGAAATATAATGATGTAGACTATTATATTATAGTATAGCATATATTCTAGAATGCACTTTAAATACTGCTGTCCCCCAGGTGCTGTCCCCTCAGGGTCCGCCATGAGAGGAAGCTGCAGCAGGGAGGAGCATACACAAAATGGCTGCTGCTGCCCCCTGACCCTGAGGGGTAGGCTTCACTTACATGTATGGTGGAGGACAGATCATCGGCTGAGATCTTTCCTTGCCAGGAACAGATCTCACTGTGTGAGAAGCCATGCTGACCGTGAGGGAGGAAGGGAGGAGAGGGCTGCTGTGGCTGCGAAGATGGGCTGCAATGGCTGCGCCTTGTGTCCCCTCACCACCCCGCCCCCAGCCGTATCTCCAGTGTTCTCCATGGTAAGAAGAGCTGCAGTGCCTCAGTTTCCTCATTTCTGAGGGAAATTATGCTATTTGTCACATATTTCGAGGTTTGCTGGTGACAAATATAGCCTCAAAAGCTCCACAGTGAGCAATGTATGGGTTGTTTCCTCATCTCTGTTCACCAAGACATGTCCTCCATGTCTTTTCTCTTCAACTGAGCCACTGCAAACCCGTGGTGACACTCCCCTGGACAAGCTACCACCAAATGTAGGTGAGAGGACAAAAACTGGGGCTTGAATGTCCTTTTCTCTTTGGGTTTTGGTTTGGTTTTTTTTTTAAAATCTTAGCAGCCCCATGCTCTGAACGGCACAGTTACATCTGGCTGGTTTTGCTCATTTTCAGTTTAATGTAAATACCAGCCATGGAAGTAATTTGGGAAGCTTGCATATGCTAATAATTTGTAGCTGAATTATTATTATTTTTTTACATTAAACAATAATGTTGATATTTTCAAACTTTGCATGCCAAACAGTGAAATTGAATTAAGTATTGTTTAAAATAACAATAATATAAATTTGTTTTAAATGAATTTAGTGTCATTTCATTGTTTGAAATGTAATGTGGGAAAATATTACAGCTGGGGCAAGAGTAAATATCTAAGTCTATTAATTTTATTGAAGTAGTGGATAGATCCACATGAACTATTTCTCTGTGTGTTTGGTTAATATTTTATTGAAAATTGGTGTTAGCTCTAACTAATGAAAATCCAAACTCACTTCACATATGAAGGTGTAAAATGCATCCAACAACTTAATAACCCATTAACTTCAATCAATTTTTTTTAATGCTAAAATAATTTTTAAAAGCTGTTTCTAAAAGATGTATAAAAAGTGGAAATCAGGCAATACAGTCAGCCTTTACTCTGAATTAACAGGGAAGGGTAAGGAGGAGGTGCAGCCGGGATCCTTCATTGTTCAGCAGTTGCCAGCACTCGTTGTTCGAAAGGACAGTGCAAGAAAGCTCCGAGTATAATGATATGACTGCGTACTTCTTAAATATAGTGTTTTTCCTGTGTCAGCGTTGGAGAATTTTGCAAAAGGCAGTGCAGTCAACTCCATTTTACAGGTGGTGAAACTGAAGCATGGAGTAGGAATGTTATTTGCCTGGGCTCACCCCGTCAATGGCCAGGGGTAGAGCCAGGAACAAATCCCTGTCTCTTGACAGCTAATCCAGTGCCTAAGCCAAGATGGTCTCCTGCTTCAGGAAAATGCTTTCTTTGTAGGTAGCACTTGAGCACATGTTGAAGTCAAGGGGACTTAAACGTCTGCTCGAAGTTAAGCCTATGCTTAAGTACTTTCCAAACAGAGGGTAAACTTAAACCCACGTTAAAGCGCTTTCCTGAATCCAGGCAAAATCTGTCCAAAGCGCTTGATTCTTCTAACTGCCATAATTAATGGTGTGGAGAAGTTGAATTCTGGAGATTTCTATCTCTTTCTGTCTCTTGCTTTGTTGTTATTTCCCCAGGTTTTTCAGAAAGGAGAGGTAAGGAGGCTGTTTTATTTTTTAAAGCAGGCCTCTTAATTCTAGCTCTGCATGTCCTTCTTATCTTGATGAAAATTCAGTGTTTGTTGTTATTGTTTTATTGTGGAACCTGCTACGCTTGAGACTTGCATGCTTTTACATAATTATCAAATCTCAGATCTGCGTAACGTGAATAAACGTGTTTATTAGGAGAGGACCAAACAGCCTAAACAACACGGTGAAAAATAACAGGAAGCCTAAACCAGTATCATGTTGGGTTTGTTGACTTGAGCGAAAATAACATCCTCACTGCTGTGTGGCTGTGTATTTCTGAAGTAACGAAATTGCAGTCATGGCAGATCAGAGCATGTATCTTGTCTGACAGAAGTGAGGGTGAATATCAAAGTGGTATTCTTCCTTCCAGCAAATTAAAACTGCAGGGTTTACGCAGTGCTCCACTCAAGAATCCCATCAGAAGACAACTTATTTCTGTACAACACCGATAACGGTTCAGTTTTGCCAGTGCAGATTTGAAGAGACATGTGTAGCCTCAATCATATAGGCAGCCAGTTTGATCTATGGGACCATCATGGTGCAGAAGACTTGTTGCCTGTTAGCCTGGGTTCAAAATCTTGACCTGTGCTTGGGGTGTTGTCTAGGCTTCAACCAGGGGCTATAAAAAGCAGCAGGGCCCAGACAGGCAAAGCTTCACACATTCCCTGTTACTGCAAAGAGGCCTGGAGCTGGGAGGACAGCTTGTGTGTGCAACCATCCAGGATTCATCTTGCTGTTAGCAAATGTTAACGCTATTAATGGCTTCAGTCCTCCTGCAAGAGAGGGTCCCCGAACTGTGCGTTTTCATATCCAACAGTAACTCATGTTGGTATCTAAACCAATAGGGCAGGACAACTCAAGGGTTTGAATGTGTCAGATGCTGGGGATTTCTTTAAAAGAAAGTCTAGAAGTTATCTGGAATTTGCATTGTTCACTGGTGAGAAAAACCTGCCAGGAAGGGATTTAGAGCTGAGCAGCTAAATAATAGTCTTGAAAAGGGTATATGGAGTGAAACGGAATGTGCTAGCAATGGAAGAAGGGGTGGATCAGGTAAAGAAGCCATGCTTTGAAAATTAGGAGATGAAGGTCAGATGTTAGGATATGAAATGGAGAGGATCTTGTGCATTATGGATAAGAACCAATAAAAGACTGACTAGCCATAGCAATGAAAAGCAAAAGAATGAACGGATCTACCAGGCAATAAGCATGGGTGAGGGATTAGCGCGTGTCATCCAGATGGTGAAGGGACACTACCTCGTCTTTTCGTAGGGTTGAAGATGGCTACTGGGAATAAGCGAATGGAACTGGAGAGGATCGTGTGCAATATGCAGAAATCCAAGCGCTGCGTGTGTTCAAGTCTGTAAGAATCAGGGTCAGCCCCAGGAGAGAGAAGGAACTGACACATGAAATCACCGTCCCTATAGCAAAGATTCTCAGTAAACTGTTCAAAGCCTGAGTACTCGGCCCTGAGCGTTTGACTGGAGAGTAGCAAACACCTTACCTGTAATAAAGGATGGAGCAGCTGTTGAGAAGTGATTAGGGAAACTCCTGGCTGTACCTCAATACTATGCAATGCTTTAGAGTCGTTTTTTAAATAACTGAACCCATGAAGACATGTGGAAAATGGGATAAATTCATGATGGGGTTGTGAGAGAGACTGTGCTGGGCTCCTTGGAGACCTTTCACTGAGCAGAGGGCAAGCACAGTGTGATGTCCCAGTCTACCTGAGTTCCTCTGAAGAACTGAATGTATTGTGCAGTACAGGGAATTTGTGGTGGTGATGGAGAAGGTGAGGATTAAAACCAGTGTTCTGTCATGGGGCAAAGAGTGGACAAAGGGGCAAGGATGGAGGGTGACTTGGGAAGAAGAAATGAGGAACTGGAAAGTTATTACGGAGTTGCTTGAGCTAATGAAACACACTGCTGATAGAAAATTTGGGAGCATTGCTGATTTGGATCAACTTACAGAATTTGGATATTATGAAGTACAAAGCCAATGCACAATGGGACCAATAACAGAAGTTGCTGCCTTAAACCATGGGCTCTTCAGCTTGAAAGACAGACGTAGCGAAAGACTGTGTTAAATGCTTAGGGAATGAAGATGGGCCACTCTGCAACTTGGCTGTGAACAGAGCAACCACAATCCTGGAATATATCCATTTTATTGCCGAGCCGTAGTAGCGTTAATATCATTGTAGAAGACACAAAGGAAAACCTGAGTGGGACAGTTGTGGTTACCTGTGTTTACGATTCAGACTGGCAGGGTTACTGGGGTGACTGGGGAAATGGAGAACATACTTTATGAAAGAAAACTGAAAGAGCAGGGCTTGTTCAGCCTAATAACATGAAGGCAGGGAAGAGATAGGCCTGCTCTCCAGAAATGCATCGGGAGGGGTAAACACTAGGGAGGGATAAGAGCTATATAAGCTGAAATGCTGGCACAAGAACAAATAGGCAGGAACTGGCTCTGAATAAATCAAGGCTGGAAGATACAGGGAAGCTTTTAACTGACAGAGGAAAGGGGCTCTGCAACAGACCTCACCAGCGTGAGCGGGACAAAACAGTTCAATAGTTTTGAGACGGTGTTTGACAAACCAACGAAACCTACGCGGTTTTGTTCCTGTGGTGTAAAGAACCTGACTCGATGACTTAGAACAACTCTTCGAATTCTACAGTGAATTTAACATCTTAAGATGCATGTGACAGATAACAACACATCTTGAAGTAAGTATTTTAGGCTGTCTGCAGCCTCTGAAGAGCTCTAATGACCTGGCAGTGGCAGCACAGTGGGAAGGTGGAGCAGGGCAGGAACCACCTCCTGTTGCACTGCTACAAGCAGTGTAACTACCTGCGTAGTCCCTGAGAGCTGTGGTGCTTGAGCTGTGCTGGAAGCCAGTGGTTTTTATGTTCGTCTACAGATGTTTTCCCGCATCATTCACGGTGCTCCTCCTCAGAATTGTGACTCTTCCAGCGATTAGATAGTAGGAACTGAATCCCACCAGTTCACCGAAGCATCTGGAAATTGTCACCTGAGATACTCTGTTCTGCAACACTTTCTTGGTGCTGCTGAGTTCAGCAGATAATTGAGGCAGGTTAGAAATGGGTGTTACCATGAAATGCTGCGGCCAAACAGGGACATATTTATCTCCAAGTTTCCCTGTACCCTAGAAATGTTCCCAAGTGCCATATAGATGTTTTTACCCCCTCAGAGAGCGTTTGTCTAAGGAAACCCCCCTGAGACTGCATGAGTTCTGCAATCTGCTGTATTTTGAAGTGATCAATTAAAACACTAGGCTTGCATAAGGTAAAGATCCTCTGATGCAAACCACCTGAAGGTCACAGAGCCTGAATATAAGGTCAGCAAGGGCTCTCCAGGTTCATGTCATCAGGTGGAAGAATAACGATGGATGTGTTTTGACAATGTTTATGTTTAATTTAACAATTAACACTGGCCTCACCTATTGATCTTTAAGCAAACATTCGTTAAGGTGCACAATGACATTGTAGTTAGCAACTTCCGATTGTATCACTGGTGGCTTCAGCTGAGCTGCATTAAGAAATGCTAATTGCAAGGGTCTTGAGGAAGGAAGACTGAAACAAAAGGATGGCCACATGCCTTTGATGAACATCCCTACTCTGGGCAGAGATGCCATTTATAGAGACATTAGAGGGGAAACAGCTCTTTTCTGCTTTCTCGTTTGGATGATATGCAGTTAAGTCTTATCTCATTGCCAGCTCTAAGTGAGATTGATCATTTTTTAATTTGCCAAATGTGATTTAAGGCACTTTCACATCCATGTGAATAGCACCAGTCTTCAACTTTCATTATTCCAGTGTGGGAGAGTGAAAGTTTGCTGGCAGAGAGCACCGAGGATCCTGAACAGGCAAGCACTGCAGGTAAGCACAACTGGTCTCCTCAGTGAGTGAAAGAAGAGGGGAAAATGCAGCCCTTTGTTGGCAGCCATGTGGTTGTAGCGTGGCTTAAACCGGTCCTGAAACCACACCTGAGGGGCTGGACTGCATGTACTCCACACCACCAAGGCAGGAGGAGCTCCCTGGGGAAATTTCAGGTGAAGTAGTCAGGAGGCTTGTCAAAGGGCAGAAGAAATCAAACTACAGAATTGAGGTGATGCATCTGGTCACAAACCAAGTCAGAGGCTCAGGCAAGAGAGAACCAAAGTCAACGATTTACCAATCTCACCCCGGTGACTATCCTAAAAGTCTAAACCATTTTCAAAAGTGTTGTTGTATCTGCTCTGAACCCACCATGGTAAGTGATTGAGTTAAGTTTCCCCTCATCAGCTGTAGAAATGGAGCTTGATAGGAGGGCAGGGAGGTAAGACAGTGTTTGGAGAGTGAGACAACATGTGTGCTAAATAAAGAAAAGAATCGGTATTTTGGACAGGCTGGAGGAGAAGGAGAGGAACTAGAAAGAAAAAAGAGTCAATGAAGTAACAGGAGAGGTGATCAGAACAGAAACAGACTTTTTAACAAGGGAGCGAGTGAGAAAAGGGCTGACTTGAAAGCCTTCTCTGGAAGCTTCCTAATCTACTATTTTTATAACCTTCCCCTGACCCTTTTTTCCTTGTGTCCTCAATTATTTGGGGTAAGCATTGTCCCTGTCTTCGTTAGCTCATCTATATGTGCATGCAACCTAATGACATGGGTGAGCTACTTAATCCTAGTCTGTCAGTGTCATCCTGGATTAATTTACTCCCTGTTCAGCACTGACTGTCACTTGGATGAGCGTCTCCTGCACCTTTTCTTTCCTTCTGCATTTTTTTTTTTCTTCCCCTTCGGCCACGCCGTTGGCAAAAGCCCCCCCCTCCCCGTAGCCGAAATGCCCCCTGTGACATTCCACCAGATTCCCCCCCATCCACGCTAAATACTGCAGACGTGCCCGCTTTGTCTGCTACCTCCATCTTAATTCTTTATCTGCTTACACTGTTAGTGTCTCCCCCCTCCTCCCCATTACTGACCTTGTGGATTAATGTATAGTACGGGACTGTAAGCTTTCTTGAAGGCTGGGTGAATTGTGTCCTCAGCTCCCCATCTGTCGACATCATCTCTTATTGCCTTCTGCACAGGGACACAGACGCAGCTGAGACTTCACAGGAAGCAAATGAAAGACTTGGTTTGGTTTGGTTTTGTATTTGTTTTTTCCTTTTCCTTTTACAATTTTTGACAGGGAGCTTCCAGTTTGGCAAAGTGGTCTCTAGTGGCATCTTCCTTGTAGATGTCTTGTTTAATCAAAAGGTGGCAAAGTCTAAATATTAATCAACTCTACTTAAAGATGCTGGAGACAGAAGACGTGTAATTGCTGTGACAATGTGGAAGCCTCGGTTTAGTCAATGGTGTCTGGTTTGCGTGGGTGAAACTAAAGGCTAAATATTTTGGAACAGATGAGAGAGCAGAAGATGAGGCTGTAGGATGAATAGCTGGAAAAGAGCTTCTTGATCTGGGGATTTTAGGGTGTCTTCCAAAGCTAGATTGGGGAAAGCCTTTCCACAGGTACCTGAGAAGCAAAGTCCTCCCTGGGCCAGATGTAACCCCCTGGTAACAAGGCACAGAAAAGAGGGGACTACTAAAGATAAGGGGAAGCTCATTCTCTGGCAAGAAAAGCAGAGCATTCCATGGAAACACAACGTTAATGGCAACCAAAAGAGCAGGCACCCCCATGCAGATTATCTGTTTTGTGAGGGGTGATTTGTGTGATGGGGACAAGCAGTTGGTGCCCAGACTCTTGGTCGGGGTCTCGAGAGAAGACGGTCACAAGGGGCAGTGGTTTATTCATATGGCAACTGTGGGGCATTTTTCTGGTGGCTTGTGGTTTGAGATTGTTTTTCCTGATGTCACTGCTTGTCCAGAGAGCCCTGGCTGGATGTGTGCAGAGAGCTGGCTCCCCTCTTTTGGTTCCAGCTCTTACTTTGCAGTAAAAGATGATGAAAAGTTGCTTGAAAATACATTTAGCATTTTCCTTGCAGTCAGCTTTGTAGCATGACGGCCGTGTGCTTTGGTGCAAAGAATTACAGATTGCTCTTTCTGGATGTTTACTTTTCCATTCCTCCCTGCTCATTTGCTGGGATCTGCTGCCCCCGCCCCGAACACATGCACGCACACACACACACACAATTTGCAGCTCCACATGCTGTTGTCCATTTATGAATTCCATAACTGGGCTGTTCTCCCCAGGAAGATTTGTTGTGTCATTGGGTATTTTGCTGTTTGAAAAAGGCAGGTAGAAGATTTCCAACCGTGACTTCACCTTTTTGCAAGGGAATGGTCCCAGTGTTGCCCAGGAGTCAGCCAGACTCATCCAGATCAGGTATACAGCAGCCTGGCTCCATTCTGAAGTCCACTGAGTTGAGCTGGTTTACAGGAGCCAGGAATGTTGTCACTCTCTGCTAAGAGTTAGAAAATACCAGTGCAACCAGCAGGCAGACTGTGCTGCTGAGGAAAGGACGTGCAAGGAGCAAGTTCACACACCATCCCCCTGTGCCACTTACTGATTAAATATGCAGAGCTATCTACAGTTTGGGGCTCCTTGATACAAGACACTGAGGAACAGCAAAGGCCACCAAGGTGATCAGGAGCTTCAGTACAACGTGTGCACTGAGAGCCCTGGGGTTGTTCAGCCAGAGGAAGGGGTAGCTGAGAGAGGATCTACCAGCTGGCTTCAGGGAATTAGTGGTCATAGAAGAGGCAGAGCCAGACTATTCTGGGAGGCACGCCATAGAAAAGACAAGAGGCGACAGCCACAAATTGCATCATGGAAAATTCCGGTCAGGTATTAAGAAGAAATTCTCCACATGAGGGTACACTGGAACAGGGGGTCGGGAAGTTGTGGGATCTCCATATGCACTGTGGAAGTCAGTTGGCATCCAGCTTTGAGGCAAGTGTTTGGTCCCTGACTGTCTTTTATTTAAGTTTAAACATAGGTGTAGAAAACAGTGGCTTTGTGATAGAGAAATGGCCTCTCAATAGAGACAGCTCCTGCCGTTCATTGAAAAAATAGAATTTCTGTCCTGTGGGAAATCCTGATATTTTCATATTTGTTTTCATCTCAAATTGGAACACATAGATCCTAAAAAGAATTGATTTGCAAATATCAGAGTGTTTCATGTTGACATTTTGAGCTGAAATGAAACATGTTTGCTTGAATCAGGTCATCATTTGCTTCTGCCTGAACAGCCTCTTGCTTACAGGAGCTGTAGCTTTACATTTCCTCTGGTCCCAGGAAAGCCCACCACTGGTTAAACTGTGTCTACCACAATGTGCCCTTATTTCTTGGGGTTACTTGGGGGAATCCTGAGTCTTCCAGCATGCAGTGTGCTGGCTCAAACTGATGTAGAACAAAACAAGACCCATCTGTTTTCTGACTGGAACATTTTTGGGAAACGCTTTTTCCCCATGTAGAGAATCTTGGTTTGTGCCAAATCTCATTTCCTGAAAGGAAAACAGTTTGTTTCCCCTTTTTTCTAGGAGAAAATTATTCAATTAATCCAACATGCAACAAATATGTTCACATAGTAGACGTGCGTGTGAAGGTGCATTTTTTTTTCTTCTTCAACAAATACTGCAGCTGTATTCTGCTCTCATTTCCCACGTGTCAGCTCAGACTTTCCCCTGTTAGTTTCAGTGGAGCTCATCCAGTCATGGTGACAAAATTAGGACTAAATTTGGCCCAAAGAAGACTTTTATTGCCTTTGATAATAACACAGAGATGGTATGAACCAAGGAAAGCGGTGGAACTTGGATGACTTATTCATGTCAAGCATCAGTCCTCAAAATATTAAAAGCTAACTACCTGTAGGGCTTGCAAAAGTATTTACAGTCCTTTTCCAGTGCTGCTTTGGGCAGAAGACAGCACGTTTGCCGGCTTGCTAACTCAGACTGGCAGGAAGGGGTTTTCCCACTTTCTGCTCTGTTAGCAGCATCCACGGCAGATCTCTTCTCCCGTTCCTCTTCTCCTAGCCAAGGCTGTTTGTCTAAAGTCCCGACCATACCTACCTGCAGATCTTCTGTTGTTTCTGTTCTCTAAACTGCAAAGGCAGTGTGAGCTGAAGGCAGGCATCTGAGGACGTAATTTGGGCTTGAAATTTGTAGCACATCAGGAGCATGCTAATTGCCTAGGGTGACATCCAGCTGACAGCTGATTTGATGGGAACTCTGTTCTCATTCCCGTTTAGAATTCTGTCTCCTAAATAAACGAGTGATGGGATCGATAGCCGTGTTCTGTTAACAGGAGGGCTGTGGTGCACCGCTGTGGTTTTTGACTTCGCTGTTTTCTTTGCCAACTAATTATGACCAAAATGACGTACCAGGTGATCTTTCCTTGTTCCTGAGACGCTTTTAACACTGTCTCTTCAACACTTTTTCCCAGAAGCAGTGGCTTTTGTCATTTGCTTCTCCGTTTTCCTGTTCATTACATTTGTTGACAAGCGGTCAGATGAATTCATCCAAGTTGTGTCCTTGCTGTTTCCTTGCCTGGCTGGGGCATTTTTTTCTGCATGCCAGGGTGGGCATTAAAATATAGCTCACTTGATTGGTTGCACAAATGTTTGCTGATGAAGGTATCTACACAGTGAGAAAATGTCAATCAACTTAATTGCATGTGCAAATTCCACTCTGCATGTGTAAATACCAATCTGTGTGTGGTTTTCCTATCTGTACTGGGAAAAGGGGCTTTGCTACCTTTTAAATACTTTTGTTAAGAATTCTCTAAGTCCTGTGAGGTGCTGTCCCCCAGGGTGCTTTTAACACTGTCTCTTCAACACTCAGAGATTTGAAACAGATGTTTTTGCCTTGTGAGGTTCAGGTCTCTCAGAGATTTGAAACACGTTAAATGGGATCTGGTGGACTCTGCCGCAGCTTGAGGTGCTTGCACCCGCGCTCCCTCTTGATGGCGACGGCAGAGGAAAAAGTCCTGTCACCCTGAGTGGCTTCCAGCATCTTAGAAATATAAATTCGGCAGTACCTTAAATCCAAAGCTTGCCTGGATTTCCCCTGGCAAGTAGAGGTCCATATTTCTTTCTGTTAACTCTGAGATGGGTGAAGTAACTGCCAGCAAAGATGTTAAGATGAATTAAGACTCCAGTGATGTGTTCCCTGGGTGCAGCAAAGACAGACAGGGCTGGGTGCCAGATCCCTCATACTGCCTTGGGCTGTGAGATGGACAGTTAGGAAGGGTTAATGTCACATTTACATGACTGAGAAGAAGTAACTACGGGAAATGCCCAGTTTACTCAGTAAAAAGTAAAAAGATGTGGATTGGGAGGCTCAGGAGAACAAAAGACTTCACAGATCACTTGAAGCTGTAGGTCCAGAAGAGAGAACATCTATTTTAGTGGCCTACTAAACATCAGAGATGTTATATCTCTATGGTCAAATCTCCACATAGTTGGTTAATCTGGTCATCACAAAAGGAGTTCAGTGAATTTCTCTCTCCACTATCTTTGGATGAGATTTTTCTGATGTTCCCCAAGCACTTTCCATGGGAACTTCTCTATGAAATCAAAGCAGCCCTCCCTCTAGCCCTCTATTTGATAGTAGCCAGCACCACTTGCTTCAGACTAAGGTGAAGCAAATCCTGCAATGAGAAGCTAAGGAACAATTTGCTGTAGATAAAGTTACTTCGCCCAGAGGTAATCTTCAGCCACAAAGCAGAAGACTTGCTATCTGATCCCAAGCAGCGTGAATCTTTACTTGCCACTCTACAGGAGAATAAGATCTTCCCATTATTCCTGGTCACGGTTTCCAAAGTCCGTCTGTTCTGCAGGATGGATGTACCTCGTCCCTAGATGGGGCTGTATTCACTGGTGTGCCAGGTATAGGACCAGCAATGCCAGAGCCTGTGTTTCACAGCTTATTGTCAGGAATATTGCTATTTGCTGCCTGTTGTTCTCCCTAGTGCTCAGTTCTGCCTCTGCTTTTGCTTTTTCTAAGGATGTTTCTGCTTAAAAAAAAAGAAATAAAATTATTTTGTAACCTCCAAAACAGGAATCTGATTAGGAACAGGCCCAGCATTTCAAAGAGCCCTGGGAGAGGTAGGGGCAAATTGTCTGTACGAGTTACTTTGAAAATGGTCATGCGTTATATTGCCATAAAATAACAATCAGGAGCTGGGAGAACAAGGATTATTCCCACGGAAAGCCACTTCTCCCAAACGGCAGCACTGCATTAAACCAGTTGTGTGCCTAATATTTCATTAGAAATAATATTGCTACTAACAGATGTCCGTTTTCAGCAGAGCAAATGTAGATGGGATTTTATTGTTTCTCACTTCCACATAAATGGATCTGGAACGGTCGTAGCCCTGATTATGAAAAGCTGCAATTAAATGTTAAAGTAATAAAGCTCAGGTTAGCCATCTTCCCCAGAAACACGTGCTCCTTCCAAAGAGCAGGCAAACCTAAATGCCAGGTTTTTTAAAAGCTAACTCACTGCAGTTTTGGAATTGTTTTCTAGGTTGTTTTTTGCCTCCTTTTCAGCTCCACGCAAACAAACCTGCAGATTAGCGTGTGTTTGTGTGTGTGTGAGTGTTTGTGTGGATGTGTCTGTGCCTGCGCAAGTAACCCAATTTCTGCCTTTCGTACTTGGCCCAGATTAGAGGCCAAGCCCTGCAATGTGGTGCTGAAACATCCAAGCTGGAGTAGGGGCTTAGCTTAGGGTTTTTTTTCTGTATTTGATGTAACAGGTAGATAGAAATGTTCCCCCACGGGAACGGGTTTATTTGGTGCAGCTCTATCATTTTATTTATTTACCGGTAGTCGCCGTCTTATTTTGATGCAAAACTCTGCCTGCCTCCCCCACCCCCCTTCCCCTCCCGCCTTCCCTAGAAGTGACATGATCAAAAGCTATTTCTTCTTCAGAGTGATTTCCAGTAACCTCCGGAGCAGTTTTTTTAATTAAATAAACCTCATCTTGTCTAGCTTTCTGGTCAGCATTTTGAACCCCCTGCAGATGGGTCTGAAGGATTAACAGCAAATCCTCCTCGACCCAGCTCAAGCAGATGGGCGGCATGTGTCTGATAAATACTAGGACAAGGTCTGCTTCCTCGTGTTTCCAACAGATAGACGGTATACCCTGTAAATTAAATTTAAAATGGTGGCCCTTTCAACCCTTAGAATAGGAGAGGAAAAGGAATACAAATGATATGAATTTCCCATTTCGAGCACATTGTCACCTCCTGACCACTGAGTCAAACATCACCTGTTGGGCAGAGTGGTACCTCCAGGGAAGGCTGGGTCAAGTAAAAGGCTGAACTTGCTGAGAGCACAATGTGTGTGAGCCCCCAACCTGTGTCTGCTGCATCTCCTTGCTGATGGCTTTTATTTGCATATCAGTTTGCAGAGTGGCCTCTTTCCAAATGAATGTGTCTTTGACATTGGCGCCCATACAGCTGCTGGAGGAGGAGGAAGATGTCAAGTTCCTGAGTGTGCAGAGAAGTAAAAGACTCTGCCACGTGCCATGGAGCTGTGCTGGTTTCCTGAGCAGAGAATGGGCCATTTTCCCCAACTATTCACTTACAAAAGGGTGAAGAGTGATGAACTTTGCTTCTGAGGGAGGAGGGCAAGCCATGGAAATAGATAAAGTCTCCATCCTAGTCTCACTTGCTCTTACAGGAGTCCTTCAGGCCCATGGATTTGCCAGTTCCTCAGCAGAGATACTTCATAGAAACGAAACAAACCCTTTCTCCTTTCTTTGTACTATTTTTTTTTTATTATTATTATTATTTGTGGAGGAAAAGTACAGACACTTTGAAGTGTTGTGTTTTGTCTGTCATTTTCCTTGCTGCTTCTTGCCCTTTAGGACGGTGGTCGCTCAGGAGCTGCTCATGGGCAGAAAGATTTGTCTACAATTGCACTGCGCGTGGCCACTGCCTGACAGCATTAGTGGAAAATGCCTTTCCCCAGTGACCTTGCTGCTAAGCTGGAGACTGCCGGTGACTGTCACCTCCAATGACACTGCTCAGAGGGTCCTTGTCACAACAATTACCACTGGTATGTCACTGTATCTTCTTGTAGAGCCTTTGGCTCCCGAGTTGGGATACCTGTGATATTTGGAGTAAAAAAAAATATTGCGTTTAACGGCCAGCTTTTGAGGACGTGGCATGTTTTGTGAAGTCAGTGACTCTGCACCTCTGCAAAGCAGGGCAGGAGGTGCTAAGAGCGATGCAGAAGCAGCAAATAAATGAGTCTCTAAATATTCTTAAAACTGAAGATTGAGAGACTGAGTCTGAGGATATTTCCTGTTAGAGACATCAATACGTGGTGGAACATGGGTTTTCGTTTTCTAAAACATTACCTTTCACTCTCAGCTAATTTAAGCTATGATTTAAGAAAGAAGAAAAATTAACTAAACCAGTTTGAAAATAGCAAGCAAGACAACCAGCTTTTCCTTCCAGGACATTCAAGTAGCTGCGGGGTTGTATCTTCTCACAGAGCCCTTTGTAGATAAGGTGTTGTGGGCTGGATGTGCTCTTGGAAGGGTGATAGCAGTGGAAAAATGGGAGAATTCAAAGGAGGACTTTAAAATGCCATAAAGCTGGTGGACTAAGTGTTCAGCTGTTGCAAACCGGCTTATTCTTGACTGTGGGTGGACTTGCATCGTGTTACACGGCGAAAAATCTGGTCCACAGAATAACAGAAAGGAGGCATCCATCCTATCTTCTTGCCCCTGGGCAAGTTTTGATTGTCTCTGGACGCTGTTTCTGCTCATTCTCATTTTTAATTATCTAAATGACACTTTCCACATTGTTTCCTTCAGCAAGATCACTGTGGGCATAAAAACCACATTTCCTTATGCATTACTTATCCCCCAGGATTGTAAAGTGCCAAGGTAGAAGAAGCAATTTCTTTTATGATATGTGCCCATGTCAGCTCACCTTTAATCCTTGTGGTGAGAAACATTTAAACTTCATAATGATAGCTTGGAAGTTTGATCAAGAGAGAAACAAAACCGTTCCCCGACTTATTTTTCCGAATAATTGCAATGGTTTAGAAGCTGAGTCAGCAGTGTTCTTGGTTTACCTAAAATATTTTAATTTTCATCACTGTTTAGCTGTCCTTTTTATCCCACCTGCTTACACAGCTATGATATTGGAGTTAGATAACTCCCTGGCTTTCCGTGGCCTAGCTCAAGGAAGCTAAAATAAGTGGAAGTGAAAAGTGATATTGTCAGATAACGCAGAGTCCCTCACAGCACATACCTGTCTATTCACTGAATGTTTTTACATTTGCCTATGGGACATAAGAAGGTATTTTGAGCTAGAGGTGCAGTTAACTGCCCTGTCACAAGTAAAGTAGAGCTCAGCTCTCAATTTTAAATAGCACAGATCTCGGCTATTGGAGAAACGAGCAAAGAAAACTTCCTATTTTTTGTGGTAAGTGGGAAACTTCATGTTTAAAGTGCCCATACAAAGGATTTTTATTTTTTTTTTTTGTAACTGAGAATGTAGCAGTTGAACAATTTGCACTGAAGTCCTATATTCTTTTTTTTCATCAGGATTGCAGTTTTAAATTTTTTCGTGATGGATTTTTCTGGGTTTTATTAAAAATACTGAGTAACAAAAATGTAGAGTTTTTCATCTTTTGAGGTTAAATACTGGTTTTCTTTTTCATGTAAAAAATTTCTACCAATCTATTTCTACTGAGTTTAAAGAAGCTTTAAAATTCCTAGTGCAGGAAAAAGTAGAGAAAATTTCACCCAAAAAATCTTTTTTTTTTTTTCTTTCTCTTTACCAGAAACTAAACCCAGCTACCTCTCTTGACTTGCCCTTTCAAGTGTGTTGCTCAGAGATGTTCAGAGCTATTCCTCTTTACCTTTCACACAGCACTTCTCCTGTGCCAGCTCAGATTAGTTGGCTGCGCTGCTGAGGGTGAAAAGACAACTACACCTACTCCTCATCCAGCCAGACCATACTAAGAGAGAAAGAAACGTCCTTCCTCTCTCCCCGCTGCTGTGGCCTGTGGTCCAAGGGCAGGAGAACACCTGAGGTGGTAGCTGACAGCAAGTGAGGAGCTGGGCTGGGTGCAGGAGGCTGCACCTCCAGCCTGCCCACGCTTGGACCCCACAGAATGGATAAACCTTAGGAACACTTATTTATTCTCCACTTTCAAGTGATACTGTGACACTCTTCAAGCAAACTGAGGTGGTTATTTTTTTTGTCGTTGTTCCTTTTGTGTTTTGTTTTTTTTAACCAGGGATTCCCCAAGTGGATGGCTGTCAAAGATTTTAATATACTGCAGGCACAGCAGCTAATTCTCAAATCTCTTGCAGAAGGATCTTACAGAGGGAAGCTAGGATGCAAATCCTTTTGAAGGCTTTTTCCATTTTGAAACCTATAAATAGGAAAGTAGGGCAAAATGACTTTGACAAGTTTAGACCTCACCTTCTTTAATTACTCTCTTTGGATCAACAACCTGACTGCAAACGCTTATCTGCTCCAACATTATGCACAGGTTTGGAGTTTATTTTTTTAAGAGCAGTGCATGACAATTCCACAGAATATTTTTAATACCTCTGGCCTCCAGAGATTTCCACATTCCAGTCGATCTTTAAATTTATAATTGATACAAATGGTGAATGGGGTTGATTGCCTGAATTGTCCCTTCAGTCTTAAAAATTCTGCCCAATCATTCTCCTAAATTTCCTTCCAAATACTGGTTTTGCATTTCTTTTCCCTTTTTTAAAAAATGTGAAAATTTGAATTGATTGTGCCTTGCTACTGATTAGTAATAGCTATTATAAACCACTAACACAGTACATTACTGACAAATTAGTTAGAAGAATGTTGGTTTTATAGATGTTTAAAACAAAGCATGTCCGATTGCTCTTCTATCATGCAGGATGTTGTTTTAATAAATAAAATAAATATTGCATGTGTAATGGGGAAAGTAGTTTGTATCACTTTACATGGAGCACACACGAGAAACAACACAAGTTTGTGAAATACTTTACTTGATTATGCCAAAAGACCTGAGTTTTGGATATAGTAAGGTGCTCTACACTTCTCTGCAGTATGAAAGGCTGTCAAAGACATGAATTGAGTATGATACCACTTCATGCCTCATTTATCATACTAATATCCAGCCTGGATGGATAGAGGAGAAACACAGAGTGCCAGGGGGTAAGGTTTTGAGGAGATGTGGGGAGGTTAGTCCTGTGTGACTGGGTTGAATGCATCAGCCACCATAAAAACTTGCTGTGAAGAGTTCTCTCTGTCAGTTTGGTTCTCCTGTCATGGGGTCTTTCTCTGTTATCCGCTCGGAATGCGGTACCTGGGGACAGTGGTCTGTGAGAGCTGCTGCAAGGGAGAAGTGTGTAGCTGATGGGCAAGTAAACAGGGCCTAGACACAGAGCCATTTGACAGCTCAGCCCGGAGATATAAATCATCTAAGTTTAGGTGACTAAGACGTCAGAAGAATGAGATACTAAAAATGCCTGTCGTGCTCCATTTATTAACAGAAGCTGCAGATGGTCAGAGAGGGACCTCTCCATGTTGGACTCCTGTGTTTGCTCATGAGTCCCAGTGTGCTATGCCATAACTTGCTTCATCCATCCACCCATGGTTTTCAGTTTAACAGTTTTCAGCTACCGTTGAGCAGGTTGTGTTGTCATCTCTCATGCACTGTGATTCCTTCACTTTAGTAGATGATTTGCTTTAAGAGTCTACCCCTGACACTTGTTAATCCATTTCTCCTTGTTCCTGTTAGATCAAGACATTACTATGGACTGGGAACTTCTTCTAGAAACAATATTATCTGACTCAACAAGCTTCCAGTTCACCGATTTACGCCATTCTGCAGTGAGTTACATCTGAACCTTAGTAAGTACTGCTGAGGGACAAGGAGGTCAATGGCAAACAAGCTTGCACCAAACTGTGACTCAAAACGTGTTCCTGTAATGCCTGGTCTTTGGCCACAGATGTTTTACTGTGAGCGCAGAGAGACTTTACGCCTTGTCAGCAGAAGTGAGAGGAGAGAACTCACAAGTCTAAGAGGAGCACGCTCTGCCAGCTGTAATTCTATGCTGTCCCACGCCTTTATTGCATATAGTTTGAGAGATTGACCACCTGTCTTAAATTATTTTGAATTTTCTAAGTATTGCTCACACTTGGACTGATCACACTGAATTTGTTTACGGATATGTGAGTGATATTACAATTTACCTTCAGTTTTTCAGAGAATTGTAGGGCCAGCTACCACAGTCAAGGTCTTAGAGAAAGAGTTCAAGCTCCATCAGTCTCTTTTAACGCTCATGTGGTCTACTAACTCTTGGCTGCCAAACTGTTTTTTAAGCTTCTGATACTACTTCCAATCATAAAGAATTAAGGCAACTAGCTGGTTTTTAATATAAATATTTTAAAGGAAATGCATAAATACAATTACTGCCAGATATATTCATTGTTCTGCTTCTATGTCAAGTTGAGTGTTTTGGAAGTGTAGCAGCCAACAGTTCTTCTTTGTCTTGGTGATCCCCGAGCTTTCTCCTGGAGGAAAGGAGGGGTAAAGTGAAGCATGGGGACAGGGTGTCCACCTTGGTGTTTAATCCAGTGTTTCTCACTGTGCCTATCTCCTCAGTAATTATGGCACATGTTGCAGCCTTACTGCACAAACCAAAATTCAACAAAGCAATATCTGACCTGATCCCATCGACCCACTGAGGCGTTGTTTGGGACTCCTTTGATTATTTAGCCAAGAAACCTCAGAAAGATGCAAGTGGAAAGAAGGAATTCACGGTAGTCAATTTCTTTGGAAATAATCCATAAGGTTTTGGTGCATGGATATGGGAAAATCCAGCTGTCTGTGGTATCCATAAAGTGAGATTTGAGATCAGAGTTCTCAGAACACCCAGTGACTTTGTATGTACATACCCATCTACATTACTATGTAGAAACAGCTTCAGGACTCTGCTACTGCAAACTTTGTAAGTCTGCCTTAATTGCTTTGTCTCCTGTTTAGTGACCATCAAGATGTTTCATGTGTTCTGGAACAAAACATCTAGGGAGGGAGTTAGAAAGTAGTTTCATCAGACACATTTTGCTATTATTTTACTAAAACAGTGATGGGAGCCCTTAGCTGGAGTCCAGGTTGCTACGTGGCAGAGACTTAGCAAAGGCAGAAAGATGCTGTTCCTGCCCTGAGACACTGAGGTTAAATCAACACAGCTAAATAACAGCCACAGCAAAGCATGGTAATATAAAGCTAAGATCTAAACCAACATTTGTGCAACAAAGGGGGGCTTCTGAGCCAAGTTACCTTTGCAGATTTCTACCTCCTTGTACGTTGATGAGAGACAGACTTTTGGCGAGGTCAGAAACCTCATAGAAAGGTCCTGAGTTTGCAGCTGAACCAGGTGTTCAGGATGTCTGTCTAGAGGTGCTGGCTGTCAGTAGTGAGGGTGCACATGTACCCATCACCTGCCATGTCTATAGGGAAGTCAGAGGTGGATGGAAACTCTGGAGAAGGCTCTACCTTTTTGTTTTCCTCTTATCTGCTCAGTCATTTTGGATGCCCGTGGAGGTGCAGAGCCCTAAACACTGACTTTTAGCCTCTGTCACCCTTTTTAGGGGCTTATTCTGTGAGTCCCTTACAGACTGCAACTTAAAGGTAAATGTTCCCTGTGATCCCTCTACCCCTTCCCCACTGAGTGTTGTGAGCAGTGTATTCAGCGGTTACCTCTCTCCTTCCAACACTGCAACATTTTTTTATCTTTCTTTGAGTAGCCTGCAGCTGATTCAGAGGTGTAAATCCAGGGAACAAAGCCCTTCACAGCTCCTGCAATTAGACACTGCCTTCCCCTGTGGAAATTCATTTATCTGCTAGTGGGAAGGTAACAGATTTAAATATAGATTACATATAATACAGGAGGAAAATATCCACTCTATACAGATATATTGAACAGCTTTAATAATTCAGTGGCACAGAAAACCCTTTCATGGCTTGGACTGTTCTTCTCAGAAGTTTGCAAGTGGTCCTGGGAAGAACATAAACTGTCCTCTGCTCTTCTGGGTTGCATTCGGTGCAGAGACTGGAAATAGAAAGAGACTGTTCCTGGTTAACTAAACCAAGGCAGAGCATCCCTATATTTTTTTAAGGCAGATGTATCCCTATGCTGCATTAGCCCCCTTTTATTTTATATAGCCAGAAGCTGTGGCTACAGTTTTGTTTTCCTAATTGTGCATCCTGCTTTCTCTGATTTTGGTAGCTCTTGATTATGGTGCCCCTGAGTAATCATTCAAGGTAGATTGTTAGTGTAAGCTGCATTGCAAGGTCTGTGTCTATTCAATGTGTTGCTGGCTATAACAGAGGCCCCAGACTAAGGTCAAAATTATTATGTGGAGATTAAACTGTAGAATTTAATTATGTATTCTGTTGCTCCTAGTACATTTATTAATTTAGCAGTACAAACTGACTGGAGCTAAACAAGCAGGGCTGATTAATTTGCAAAGACATCTAGGTAACAGATTGTGATCAAAGTGGAGACCTGATCCTGTTAGATTGAAATGTGTTGTTTTGTGCTACATGAAGGACATAGAGCAGCATGGTTTATCTTTATCAATGCTTTCCTCTGAAGGAAAGGAACAAGCTTGCAGATATAATCAGCGCTGAGGCAATGCCACTCAATAATTACCCACTGTCTCATCATAATCCCGGAACTAAGCCCCTGCCCAATCCATCTGGGACACTTTTCCATCTATTGCACAGCTCAAGAATACGTGTGTAAGCTATTACCTCTGGTCGTGCTATCTGTCCCCTGAGTAAAGATTCATAGCAGTGACCAATTATGTTGCAGGGGGCTTCTCTTTCTTTCTTTCTGTCTTTTTCTTTTTTTCTTTTTGTTACTGAATCGGCCCCCATTCCTTAATTATAGTAGGGGCACAACAATGCACTGCTACTTTGGGGTGCAAAAACCTACATGGCTACAGAAGTGACATTGTTGTCACTTGTGAAGCAAATGTTAAAGTAATAAGGACGTAAGACAAGCCTTTGTTTATCTGATCAGACGGCTGAATGCAAATTGAATGCTACAGGTAGTACTTACCCATCTTGGAAGGAGGAAAAGGACCCAGTTTGCACGGCAGCTAAGATGGTGGAAGATCACAGCCTGAAACCATTCTTTATAAAAGACTGATAGCAAGGAAACCAGTGGTCAAAGCACAGGTTTGAGATGGCATTGTCACAGAAAGGATGGAGAATGGGCCACGTTCCCATTCTCACAGGCACAAGGTGCCAAACTGACATCAGCAGTGTGCCGGTGGCTACTCCGGTCTACACACCGTGCCCTTGTTGCCAAGAACGAGGACCTATCTTCAGCCTATGGCCTGATAGTCCCAAAGTTCAAGTCTGTGTTTAAAAAGGGGATCAGGGGAGCTTCATGGAACTCTTTGCCTTAGACTAAGCAGGATCAACAGGGACAGCTGCAGGGTCTTGAAAGTCAGGACATTCGTTTAACACAGATTTAAGAGGGTGTCTTGTGGTGTTCTGAGTTGATAATTTGGTGATTCTCGTGTGCTCGACAAAGAAGAAAAGTGGAAGGAGGAAAGAGATGTCAGTGGCTTGGAAAGGCTGAAATCCCAAAGCATTGCTTTGTGTGATTGTTGAAGAAAATGTCTTGTAGACATGAATCTGATTTCTTCCCCAAGACTGACCCTTGTGAGAAGTTGCTATGAAGTCTAGTTCGTGTGTGTAAGTATTCGAGATCAGACGAAAAGCTCTGAATCACAGCTCTGCTCAGCACTGTTGTCATGAGGGCTGGATTCAAGAGATGGCTCTGGATGTCTTTTCGTCTGTTTCCTCGTGCACCGCCGTGGAAGGCCACATGCACCTTTCCCTTCCTTTTCCATCTCTGCCCTGAAGGAGCTAGCACCCATACTGATAATGAGCTGTGGAGTTACTCTTTATCTTAGGAACAATGACTTTTGGCCTCAGTGGAGCCTGGGAAGTGGAGATCCTCAAGGACTATGTGGTCTCTATAGGCAACACCGACCAAGTATAGAGAATTAAACAGAAAGCCTGAGAGATGAAACGTCCTCAATAACAGAGCAGGTCAGTGATAAAACCAGGGAGTCAATTCTAGCCCCCCAGTCTAGTCATCCTCTAAATTCTTGGAATTTTATAAGAGCTGTTTATACCCTAGGAATGCAGTGAGATTAGCAACGGAATCATATTCATGCAAGTGGGACTCCTTTCAGGTGTGCCAGTGTAAACAGATAAAACAGAGTTAAGTATAACACTGAATGAATCTCTGAAGAATAGAAACAAGTGGTGGGTTTGGTTTTTTTTTTTCCAAAGACCAAAAGATAAATTCTTACTGTGATGCTCTAACAGGTGGCCTTTTTTTCAAGGAGAAAGCCAAACGAGGCTGCTGGGTGCTAAGAAATACTAAAAATCAGGTAATTTATTTTTGTGCATCGTTTGAGGATTAATCCCCTAACTATAAATTCCTTCTGAATTATTCCCACTTCATTCTGCAGATCTTGTCCATGAGTGAAAGCAAGCCTTTTTTTTTTCTTTTTTTTTTTTCCCTCAGCAGAGCTACGCACCACAAGCATTCTTTTGTACTAGATCCCTTTTTTGGATACAACTATACAAGCTGCAGAACAAACATGCGGCGTTTCAAAAGGATTCCCCTTCTGGAAAAAGAAATCTTTCGAGATCTGCAGTTTTATTATCATTTCTAGAACGATTCACTGCTATAAATATATATTTAGGGGGCAATTTTTCCTTCCCTGGTTAATAACCCTGAAAATGACAGGCACGGTCATCACTAGTCATGGTCATGGAGACTGGCTAGACCTGGTCCAGATGGCACCATGTTGGCTAACTTCCTGTCAATACTCTTAACAGCTTACAGATAGGTTTATCAGGAACGTGCAATAACTCAGTCTAGACAAAAGAGTCTATCAGGCATCTAAACTAACAGAAGGAAGACAGAGGATATTCCTAATTTTCACGTTATCAGTTTGGCTGCCCACTTAAGACCTGGTATGAGCTGGTCTCTGAGAGACAGAAATTGCTTATTACCAGCCTGTGTTGAACACTACTCTCTGGGTAGAGCCTGTTTCCTCCCACTTTCCAGCCAAAATTGCTGAGGTTGATCCCTGCAGAAATGAAGCTGCAACACTCAAGCCTCCCTTCTCTCCCTGTCAGTGTCCCCAGTCCCAAATTTATCCTCGCTGAGGAAAAAAACTCCCCACACAGCCAAGCTAAAAATTGGTTTTTATCAGGAAACAACTTCCTTTGGGCTTCCAAATATTTCAGTTGCCCTGAATTCTCACTTTTTGTCTGATCCATGCCTGTGGCGCTCAAAATAGGCCACAACTAGTTTCTGTGCGCGTGGCGATCAGCCTTGTCTGCAGGAATGTGAAAAGGTCGCTGAGGATTGGAGGCTTGTTTCTAATCTGGCTTTTGCTTTTGGTATTCACAACATACCCGATGTCCTAACACCTCAGTGACCGCCGTTGCCCACCTCATGGCCAAGGTAAACCAGCGGTCTGCTTGGAAAGAAGGCTGATGATGGTGCTATCCCCTGCTAGAGGCTGGGGTTTGAAGTGTCTGTTCAGTAGTCTTTTCAGCAGATTGGGGGGTGTTCAGAGAGCACCAGGTTGTATTGGCTGCCTTTAGGTGAAATATTCTGCGTGAATCCTGTAGTCGTGGTGCTTTCAATATGCTGATGTCTCTGTCTAGGACGATTGAGTCTTCTGCCCGTTCTTATTCAGTCTGGTTTTCCTCTTTTACTCACAGCTCATGAAAAACAGTGTAATAAAAAACATGTTACTGCCACGTATCTTCAGCTTTATTTCTTTTAAATTTCCCAGTTCATGCCAACCTCTCTCATGATTGATAGTCCTCTTCAGGATGGAATCAATGACTCTTCCTTTTTATCATCAGTAGAATTGTACCTTCTATTTGGCCTGGTGGGACCATCTTCAGAAGAAGACCCAGCCCAGCATCCGTTTGGATAGCAGAACAGAGTCTTTATTCCAGAGCATGCCCTCATCTCTGCCATTTGATAGAGCTGGGCTGAGAGTTCCATTTTTTTAGTTTTATTTTATTATTAGGCTTCATGGTTGAGGGATATTCATAAATGGTTTATGATAATTTATCAGCCCACTTGGGTGAGTATTGAATTTTGTATTTTACGTGGCATGCCAATTTCCCATCTGTTGTATTTGAATAATATACAGGATAGACACTATCACTCAAGTAATCCCTTTACTACCAAATCAATATACAGTACATATGGTGCTGTTTGGCCCACAGATATTTATTGTAGGTCTCTTTGGATAATTATCTTCTAACTCCCCCTGTGTCCTGGTTCTGTAAGCCCTGATCCTGCAAGTGCATATGTACATGACTAGCTTCACACGTGTGAGCAGTTTGGTCATGTTTACTGAAGGTTTATTGCTAAAATCTTCAAAATCTTCTGTTCATGGTGTGTTTCATTTTTCAGAGAAGAATACCTGTAATACCATGGCTGCTTGTTGTGGATGATGCTGATCTTTTCTGTCCTTTGCCAGTATTTTCTGTTCACGCAGATTTGCACGACATCTTCCACCGGAAAGCAGTTTTAGGAACCTTACTTTACTGAAGGCTGGTGTTGTTGTTTCAAAGAGAAGACAGTCAAATAATTTCACAAAAGAAAACCCAAACAACACACCTCATCGGATTTTCTGCAGAGAAACATTTTGACCCTTTGAGGGTGTTGTTTTTAGAAAAGTTGGTTATTTGTGATTATTGTAAAAGAAACTTACACTTCTGCAAACTTAAATTGGGACCGAATGTTAACAAGATGCCTCTAGAAAATGTTCAGCTACCTTATACTGATATGAGAAGGTCTTTTCAGCCCCATGGTGACATTACAGTTCCTTCATCAGATCATTTTGGTGCCTCAGAAAAATTGTTCCAGGACTGCATTTCCCAGGAAGCAAATGCAGAGTATTTTCGGATGTGGTTGGAGGGCTGGCAATATTTAGGAGATTGAAAATATTTTCTGTTTCCTTTGTTTCCAGAAAGCTCTCTACATGGCTGCAACACATGGAACTGAGATTTAAAAAACAAACAACTCAACCTGGACTACTTCCTGCCCGACAGGATTCTATGGGAGGTAAAAGTTACAGAATCTTTCCGTGATTCACCAGTGCTTCAGGCTGCCCAGCAGTGTAAGGAAAATCAATTTTATTTGCCCTCCTCCTTAGGGCATCAATATGCAATTTTACAAAAGGAGCATAACGAGGTCTGGGTGAGAACTTGGGAAGAGGCAGGTGAGACCTGGCAAGGCTTGAAGGGACAGTGGGTAGGGCTGGGAGTGGAACATCTGGTTTGAAAATCATGGTTGGATTAAAAATAATTTGGTTTATCTGTCATATCAAATGCTGGTTTAAAAGATATTGTCCAGCCCTTTCTTGTTTGCATCCCAGCTGTCTGTGTGTGCTGCTCTCTAAGGCAAAATCCACTGTTTTCAGGAGCTGTGGGAAGCTTTGTGGGATGTGAAGAAGAATAAAATCATCAGATCTTCAGTGGTGTTTGTGCAGGGCTGGGGGAGACTGTTGCTTGCAAGGTTCTGGGCTGGTGGATGCTTTGAGTTGGGGGTTCAGTATCTTGTTCTTATTCCTTTTCTCTCTCCTGTATCCGGGCTGTGCTTGGCTCTGGTATTTTCAGGTGAGACTGCACAGAGGCTCTGCCATTAGACTGTTTAGGCACAGAGGTATTTATAAGAGCTCCTGCACAATCCAGAGCTTTACAGGCTGGCAGAAGCTTGGGGACAGCTGGCTGTAGAGCTTTAGAACAAAATTAGGTGTCTCTAGTGCTGGAGGTTTGAAAGAATGATATTCTCCTATCCCATTGCTAGAGGTGAGTTCAGCAAAGGCACCAAGTAGGATAGAAAAATAGAATCATTCTGGTTGGAAAAGACCTTCAAGATCGAGTCCAACCATTCACCCAGTACTGCCAGGTCACCACTAAACCATGTCCCCCAGCACTACATCTACACAGCTTTGAAACCCCTCCAGGGATGGGGACTTCACCACTGCCCTGGGCAGCCTGGGCCTGGCCTTGACAAATCTTTCTGTGAAGAAATTTTTCCTAATATCTAATTTTAACTTTCCCTGGCACAGCTTGAGGCCATTTCCTCTTGTCCTATCAAGATAGATGATAGGATAGGTGTGAGTGGGAAGTGCTAGTGGGTTGTTTTGGAGAGTAGAGCTGTAAAAAATCAACCTTACCCCATCTCCCATACCCCGCAACTGGTGCAGGCCTCCCTGGCACGTGGTACAAGGGTGGGACTGATATTTGCCAAGTGTGGTACAATGAAGGAAAGCCTTGGAGACAAAGCACCAACTTTAGATCCTGGTAATTCACCATAACTGCTGCAAAGGCTTGTTCTCTGCAGTAGAAAAAGCTCCTAACCACCACATAGGAAGTGAGCTTCTGTTGTCAACATCCAGGGAAGAAAAGTTCCCTTTGACATCAGCAGCATTTCATTAAATGCTCATAGTACCTAGGTATGTTTGGAAAATAAGAAAGAAATAAATACTAATGAATCAATCTGACAGCTCTCAGATGCGTAACAGGGCAAAGGTGCCCTAGCTCCAGGTAAGTAGAGATGAGTAATTAAAGGAAATAATTATTATGTGTTTGTTTAATTGAAAATTCCCTGAGGGAAAAGGAGATAATTTCAAGTAAATACTTTCCCTGGTGCATTGAAAATACATTTGTGATCGAGTCTAGATTCTTGGAGGCAGATGGGCTGGCCTGCAGGGGAACAAAGAGCTTCTGCAGCAACCCACTGCACCAGTGCTTTGGGAGAGGGGTTTGTCATAAGGGAGGAAAGAGAAAACAAAGTGATTTTTTTTTTTTTTTTTTTTAAAAAAACCTAAGCAGATGCCTGCAGTTTCTTTGTGGTAGTTGGTAAAAATGGCTGGTTAGAACTTCTCATCTTTTTCACAGAGCAGGAGAAAGTGTTTTGGACTTGCCAAGAGAATATTTTATACCTTCAAAATCTATATATGTTAAAGTAGGTTTGTCCAAGAGTGCGGAATACGCTCATTTGTTCTCCATAGCTATATCAAGTTACTTCTACCTACGAACAGGGTTTTCTCAGTGTTTTCTTGACTTTGACAGGTTCAAAATAAGGGTTACTGAAAGCCCTTTAGCAAATCTCACCTAACATTTTGAAATTTGCTGATTATCTTGAAAGTTAAGTCAGAAACAAGTCCGTTTTGGCTGATGATTAGTAGGAAACTGGTTTAAAACGTTTCTGAACATCACATACAGTATCTTCTCATCCTAATCAATTCTGTGAGGGTAATAGGGTATGACAATCCCTAGAACATAAATATGTAGCTTTCTGATCTGTGCCTTTAAATCTTGAAGTTCAAAGACCTAAAGCCGTTACTGGCTCTCAACTACTGTTGACTACGTGCGACGTGATGTCGAAAACTGAAACCTGTCCTACGGTGGAATGCGTACTAATATTTTTAGCATGTTACCAAGCAATTATTATGATAAGTCCTGAGATAAAGCAGGCATGGTAGGAGCCAAACAAACATTTCATTCCTTAATGGGCCATTTCTTTATTACCCTGCAGTTATGCCATATGTGCCCAGGTCTGGTACTTTATATTTGTAAGTAGTTTCTTTTGTCTTTAAAAAAGTGACTTGTGGGGTAATGTTTCAATTGAGATATTAGTGCAGGCATGTCTAGATGATTTTGATCTCCCCTGCACACACACACACACACGGTCTTCAGTCTTCTGTAGTACATCCCCTTTGCTTGGTTGCTAGCTTGAAAAATAGTGAGTTTTTTACTGTGCAGGAGGTCTCTTCTTAGCAGCTCCGAATCTGTGTTTGGGCTGAATTTTGTTTCTTTCTCTATTTTAATAGTTTTCCATTGACACCTGTGATATAATGCTGCGTGCGATCCTAGGCAATTAAAGCCAATCAACCTGCCTCTCTGCAAGGACCCTTGGACAAGGCAGGTTGCCACGTTGCCAGCCTTCATCTCAACCCTCTGCCCAGCAATGCTGTTATTTCAGCTACAAAACCAGCAACTCTTTGGCAACAGGAGTGGTTTGGCAGAGTAGGAGTCAGGTAGGAGCTGTCAAACAGTTGCTGTATATAGGAGCGAGTGTGTGGGGGAGATGTAGGAAGGGACACGAGTGGTTTAATGAGGGTGTTATTCCTAAGATAGGAAAAGGAAAAAAAAAGGAGGGTAGCCCAAGCACCAATCCTTGCAGCAGTTCATTACCTAACTCTACTAAAGTCTTAGAGTAGGGTACTTTACTTTTTTGTTTTCTTTTAATATATATATATTTCCCACTGCCTTGCAAAGCTTTTCACAAAAGCCCATTTGCAACATGTTGGATTTAAGAGTTCTCTTTCCATTTGAAAATAACCTTCACCACTGGAGGAAAATGTGCATGACTAGAAAATGTCACTCCCTGTGTACCATGGGCTGACAGACCCTCTCCTCCCTTTGCTGGCCCTCACAACCCATGCAGAAAATCTCAATCCAAAAAAATGTTATTTCATTCTTTCCTGCTGTGAAAGAATTGCAGGAAAGATCAGGCAGATGAAGAACATGGAAAATACAGAAAATTTCAACCAGCTTTAATCCTTGGGATTTTTTGACTACCAAAATCTCTTCACTAATCAATTGAGTTTCATGGAGATTTTTATCTTGGTGTCAGTGCATATGCAGACATCTGGAGGGGAGCTCAAGGGGCCTCCACTCAACCTCTCCATTCTGTCAGAAGCTAGACCAGAACCTCCTCCATTTCCAGCTTCTCCCATCCCACCAGACTTGCTCTCACAATTTATATTTCTGAAAAGATGTGTGAATTCCCTGAAAAGGGGCGGTGAAGCTCTCTGTGCCATAGACTCACCCGCTGACAGGGCCCAGCTCTGTGCCCCAGTTACCCCTGCTTGACTGTGCCATTCCCCTCCTCTTCCAATGTCTGGCTGAGACAGAGCTGTGGATCAATGCCATTTGGCTGAAGGTCAATCCAGATAAGACAGAAGCCGTGCTGCTTGGCAGAGAGACACAGTCTTGAAGAATTGGAAGACAGTGCCTGCTCCATCGATTAAAAGACCTCTGTCCTTTCCTCTCGTAGTCGTTTGTGAACTCATGTAGCTCCAGACCTGAATACTTTGCTAGCAGCAATGTCTGGCAATGTTCTCTTTCATTTTGGTCTACCCAAGAGATCACCTCTTTTCTTTGGGGCCTTCACATGGTTATCTTTGTCTCTGCCATTTCAAGGCTAATCTAAGGATGCAGGCCCTACCTTGGGCTACCCTGGAAGGCTGCTTGGAAGCATCATCTAGTGCAGAGAGCAGCTGCCCATCTTCTGAGCAAGGCAAACTGGCAGGAGCGTATCACACCTGTGCTCCATGCTCTGAACTGGCTGCCAAGTCACTCCTGGGTACCATCCAAGACTGGTTAAATATCGATAAAGCCGGAAATGAACTAAGCTCTGACGAGATCCAAGTCTGCTTTTCTGCCCTGCCTGGTCACAACACCTGAAATACCATCTGAGCCCAGATTCATGTCCCCATGGATGATGCCCTGCTTGGTTAAAGTTTTCCATTTACAGCCCATGGCTTTGTGGGGTCTGGACCCAGAGCCCATGAAATCAAGGGGAGTTTTTCCAGGAGCAAAGTGAGGAACGTTGCTACAAGAACGTTATGTCGAGAGAGAAGGAAGCAGGAGTGGAAAAGGAAAGAGAAGAATGAATGCTTATCCTTCAGCTAGGCTTCCTCATCAAAGAAAGAATCAGAAAGATTTGAGAGGCTGTGAAAATGAAGAGATGGCTTCTTCTGTTATGCTTACACAGGACAGACATTTTCCCTGCTTGTGCAAAAAGAACTTGCAATAGAGGACACCTGAGAGCTGTGACTTAATGTATTCGTTCTTGATGCCAATGTGCAGCACTCTCTATGATTAAACCATGCACATTAACTGGCTCCTCCTCCAAGTTTCCCCAGCATCCCCAGAAGTGTGTTTTCACAGTCAGGGAAGAGGCACACCAGGCTGCAAGCTGCTTGATTTCTTTGTAGTGGTTCACAAAGGTGTTCGAGACTTGTGCGCCTTACTGTTCTGGCTTCTCAAGATTTCTGTCCTGGGAAATAACGGGATTTCTGTCCTGGGAAATAAGGGAAGGAACTCCCAGTCCATACATGACTACCTGCAAATCATTGTGCTGGCTGTTTCATCCCTGGGCAGAGATAAATCTTTCTGGATTCCAGCAGCCTGCCGTAGTGAGACGTGGGGAGCCAAGAAATACTGTAAGTGCTGTTCGCTCCCTGGCCATATTGCAGAGGCCAAAGCACAATCTCCGTAGTTCACTGACCTGATGAGCTTTGTCTTCTCACTCTCTGCTATGCACAGGCTGTGCAAAGCTCCTTTCAGTCTCCCTGAGTAGCTGTGACACCATCATGGACATGCTTTCTATAGTCCACTCGTTGAAGAAGCACCTTAAGACTGTTAAAAACTGCAGTCCTGGAGTGAACCAAAAAGAGTTTAGGCCAGTATCTTGTTACTGGTAATGTTATAGATGATAAGAGTAGGGCAGACATGCAGTGAAAATTCTCTGTATGTTTCGATTTCCAGACAACAGCAGCTCAGAGACTTCCCAAGCTACAGTGTCTTTGTGTTTATTCATTTGGGGTGGATTTTTCTTTCATTGATTTGTTTAGGAGCTTTTTAATTTAAACTTCTATCATCCAAAATTTCTTTTGACGATGAGTTCAGCAGCTTAACAATGAAACATGTACTCCATTCGTTTGTTTTGAATCTATCAAATGATCATTGGGGTTGATATTCCCATGAGACAGTGCATATTCATTCCTGGTCACCTTCACCATCCCTCTTTGGATATTGTAGGCTCTTGTTGTATCCAAGTCCAATCGTTTCTTTTCAACCTGTGAAGTCTTTGTCAGTTTAGGATTCCTTCTATGGAAGAAGCCATTCCTTCAGCAAATGTTATCACCCACTGCTTCGTCCTGTTTCTACATCGAAATCTCTACCTGGCATGGTCAGATGAGAATTGCACATGTCGCTTAGGCCATCAGGCACACCTTCAACAGGAGTCTTTATATGCAAGATGTTTTCCAGCTCCCTTCCCAAGGGCATGTGCTGATGTGTATAAGAAAATCTGCCCTACTGTAGCAAGCCAACCTCACAACTGGGACAGCTGAGCCCTAGTGACCGTCCCTACAGCAGCAGCCACCACCAGAATAGGGACTCAGAGGTGTCAATCTGCAGAGAGTTTGTTGTTACGAAAGAGTGAGGCAAAAAAAAATGTTAATAATATAGAGGTACCTAGTAACAGCTATTCGAGTGCTCTCAAAGAATCTAGGTATTTGCTGTAACTCAGAAATGGTTATAAAAGTAGCTCATTCCATCACACAGGCTGGAGAGAATTTCATGCATGCGCTGAGGAAAGAAAAAAAAAAAAAGAATCATGATTACTAAACGCTCCATTTTCTTTTCAAGACACTGTGCTAGTCTGAAGTGGTGTATGTATACATTTCAGGCAAATGTGTACTTTGTCTTCAAATGAACAGCTTTCAAAATGATCTTTGGTTAAGCTCCCTTTTATTTTTATCTTTTATTCGCCTACAATGCCAGCTGAGGTTACCCATCTCCCGACAGCTACCAAATGGACTCGTAATTGTAAGGCTCGGTGATTTAATTAGACTCATTCTAAACACTCACATTTTTATCAATTAGTTAATGGGCTAAAGAGAGTCTTATTGTTGGAGCCAGGTCATTTGGAAGCTGGAGCCTTCGTGAGGGCAAGAAGCTGAAGAACAACAGCGTTAATATCTGTAATTAACCTCACGAGTCCTGGGCTGTTCAATTAGGACTGAACCCCCTCTCCTTCCATATGCCTTTCGTCAGATGGGCTTTTAATTTGAAATAATTGTTACAGAAAAAATTAACAAATAATAGCTTCCTTTTTTCTTTTTTTTTTTCTCCTGAATACAGACACGTATAGAAACAAAAAGCACAATCTTGACACACGTGCCTGTGAGCTATTTATTAAAGCCTAGTTAATTCACAGCTTCCGTATAAATAATCATTCTAGGTTTTTAAAGATTAACAAAGCTCTTGGTAACAGATATTGTGGGATCTTTTCAAATTGATCCTCATCTCGTAATATGTATCTGCGTCTTTTTTAATGCTGCCTTTTCCACTCAAAAGAAAAAAAAAAGTTTGGGCTTTGATTACTTTTTGCAATTTGTTGCATGTGATTTCTGTGCTTTGGAGGATCTAGTACATCTGGTAGCTGTTTTTTTTTTTTTTCCCAAGGACGAGCTGTCTGCTTTAAATACATCTGTTATAAATTAGTAGAGAACTGTCTATGAGTATTATTACAGAACTCCAGTAGATTCACCATGCCTGTCTATATGTATATGTTTAAATGCACACATACATCTATGATGTTTAATTAAACACGTTATACTGTAAATATTGAAATGTTTCTAAATGAATATGTATGTTTATATATGCACACCAACGCTAAGATCAAGCTTTGCTGGTTGTGTTACACGTGATCTTTCTACCTTTAAAAATCAAATGATTTCTTTTTATTTATTGAGATGACATATATGTGCCCATGTGCATATATGAATATATATATATATATATAAAACCATAAAAGCCCACTTGCATGGCTTGCTGAGACAATAGGCACTCTGTGTGTCCTTAATCTTGCATATAATGTATACACAGTACACATGCCCTTAACACTTGCTCCTGCATTTTCCTCCTCTGCAACTTATTCGTCTTTATTCCAATTGCCATCTACGGATAAATCCCAGGACAGGCACACAGATGATTTATTGTTTTTAAGCTGCCTTTGAATTCATTCAGTCAAAAGAGAATAAAATTAATTAGAAAGATTTAAGGATAGGCGTGATCACATCAGTGCAGGCCATTTAAAAGAGGGTTGGAGGTAGGTAAGTAGATACTAAAAATATCTCCTGGATCACATTAGGTTCTCAATCATAGGCATTAATTGCATATTGCTTCTACAGAGAAATACCTTTGCCCAGTCAACACACCCACACCTGCTCAGTTTTATATCCAAGCACCTAATTCCACTGAACCTGGGGGCGGGGGGTGTGCAGGGAGGTAAGGGGGAGGCTGGTGCTGTCAACTGTGTTTAGCATTTCCCTTGTGAGGGAGGAATTCATCCTAAAAATAGGGTGCCTACCTCCAGCCAGCCTGATGCCCACTGGTTAGGAGGGCTCAGACCCAAGCCTAGACAACATATAGGTGCTGCTGAGCCCACAAAATAATTGCAGACCCCATCCTCTGCAGAGTCCTGGAGGCACAGGGGCTGCCCAAGGGCCAGAGACCTGGTGCAATGGCACAGTGTGGCCACGGCCACCAGCCCAGCCCCGCTGCCACCCCGGCAAGCCCAGGCTCAATCCCGGGAAGGATCAGGCCCTCTCCACCACAACCATTCCCCTCACAAAGCACGGCGGGTTTGACAATAATTGATTCCAAATTAAGTAGGATTAAATAAGAGAAACGTACCATAGCGTAAATGCCAAGAAGCCAGGCCTTCTTTTTTACACAGTTATCATTTTTTTTAACAACGTCAAAGAAAGAGGCAAATTGTTGTGTAAAAATACGTGAAAATAATAGTGGTCCTGGAAAGAATGTTTTTCTTCTCTCTGGCTGCTACAAAAACAGTTGACTACTGAGAAGCAAAGAGCAAATTTGCAAGAAAGGGCACAGCACAATAGCAGCAGCGACTGTTAGGGGGAACGGTAGGCGCTTTGTTATTTAAGGAACTTCACTGTAATTTTAAAGCGTTATTTATAATAGTAATAATGCCAGCCAACTTGTTCCTCCCTTTTAATTTAATACACAACCAGCCTCAATAAAAGGCTACAAAGGCAGCTGGGAACAGTACAGTTTCCTACTGTAATTGTGTATACGTATCTGAACATCTGATGAGCACTGGTCTACGTTTCCTTATTGTTATCGTCGACAATTATATCGGCGCGTGCTTCGCAGATACGGTGCTCTGCCGAGCTTCATAAATGCAGCCTTTGTTTCCTTAATTATTAGGCAGACAGTTCATTCTGTCCCATGTCCAAGTTCCAGACAGGTGGAATAAGGAGGTGGCATCTGTCTTAATATTGAATGCCACGCTTCCCCCATCTGCTGTAATAACAGTGCGGGGCTGCTTGGCTTCAGTTATTCTATTCTGCACACAACTAGGCAGCCATATGCCCTTATGTGCCGCACGTGCCACCAGAGCGAGCCGGCCCCGCGCCGCGGCCGGGAGCTGGGCAGGAGCCTGGGCGCGGGGCTGAGGTCAGGCACGTGCTGGAGTCAGCAGGTGACAGTCAATACAGCTACTGAGATCCGCTCACAGCGCCAATAGAAAAGGCCTTCAAAGTCAATTGACAGAATAGAGCGGGCTGCCAATCAAATTTTACAGGGCATACCTTCCAGGCTAGGCAAATAAGAAGATTTAGAGCACATGGCAGTTCATCGTTTATAATCCTGTCTTAGCCCAGCATGGCTTAGTGATAGTTCTGTGACAGATGATGAGCACATGACAGCTGGGGGATCTTATACAAACTCATACAGTAAAATTAAAATTAAATTAGTGACACACTTGTACACATTAGTTGTGCAACAGTT
Source organism: Baryphthengus martii (assembly GCA_013396935.1). NCBI lineage: Eukaryota > Metazoa > Chordata > Aves > Coraciiformes > Momotidae > Baryphthengus > Baryphthengus martii. The sequence goes on along the minus strand of VWZK01015046.1, from coordinate 32,356 downwards.
ATGCAATCTGTTCGAGACCCTTAACACAAACCATCTCTGATTTCGATAATTTATACCGATGCAGAGGTGGTGGGTTGTGGTTTGTTTGGTTTTGGTTTTTTTTTTCTTTCCTCTCCCAGAAGGAATGCAGCATTTGCACATTTTTAGCTTTAAACAGCTCTGTCCTTTTCATTCTGTTTGTCCTGTCATCTCTTCGTTATGGGGACTGACAGAGAGCAAAGACTTAGTTATTGTTTGTTTGGGTTTTTCTAAGCTGAAGTGTTCAGAAGGGCTGTTTTGGGGGTCTGGGAGTATTTTTTTTCTTGCTGACTGCACCGTGCAGTTCATAATATTATGGTTGATTTGTTTTCCTACATAGCTCTACTAGATTGCCATTAAAAAAAATCAAAAGCAAATAAACCCAAGCATGCCTATCTGCCCCCTCATGATGCAGAGTGGGAAGGAAACCTATAAGATCTGAGTGTTTCAGACGCGAGAGTATAATAAACTGGCTGTTCTTTGGCTCTTTAATCTGATAATCTTGTTACTATTTTATGTTTGTGTGTTGGGAAAAAAAAAAAATAAAGAGAAGTAATCACTGAAATGTTGACAGTAGATCTGCAGTTTGAAAAGACTCATAACTTTAAAGCTTAGAGGGCCTGATCCTTTTATCCGCGTGGGTTTGACACCAGGCTACCTCTATTAGCTTTACTGGAGTTACACCTGATTTACGCAGTGTAAACAGAGACAGGATTGGACCCTGAAATCCTTTTCGGAAGGCTACTCTATATACCAGCAGCATTTATTTCCTGCTCCTTCCCAATCACTTAGCATTTCCCAGGCATGGAAAAAAAAGCTAAGTCACAGGAACTGTTTTTACATTCCTGGGTGGCGAGACTGAGGTGTGCAAAGACTGTCGCAAATCATAATGATTTATCAGCTGAAATAGTCTGGAAAAAAAAAAATATGGAGAAAATTATGGGCTTTTTTTTTCCCTTGAGAAAAGCTTTATTCATTTACTTATTTGTGTGTGTATATTTAAGTATAGTCATGACCGAAGGATGATTTGGGGACTCCTAGCCACGGAAATTTTCACAGCTAGGAAGGAGAGTATGTGTGGATATATATGTATATATAATTGTGATTAGAGGCTAGTTTGGGGGTTTCTGGTCATGGAAATGCTCACAGTTAGGAAAGCTAGTTTAGGTCTTACAAACCCTCTGTCTGTCAAGCTCTTTTTTCATAAATATAAAGGAATAATTTGTAGTAGCCACCCAAATGTTGATCCAGTCTTTGAACCCCTGTACTAAAAAGGATGGCCCCTGTTCAACATACTCTTATTTTTTTCATGTTAATAAGGTCAGTTGTTTTTTTTTTCTTTTAAATATTTTTAGCATCCTCCTCTTTCCTCCCAGAAGCATTTGGAGGGTCAAATCATTTCCACCAGCGGTAACACTCCACCGTTAAACTCACCTCACCTGATGCTCCTAGAAGATTATTCACCTGAGGGCTTTGCATCAGCAGGATGCAGACAGGGGCCGTATGGTGTGAGGTGGCTCTAACTCAGCCCAGCTGGGAGAGGAGCTGCAAGTGGTCACTGATGTACACACTAGGGGCTATAGATACCCTGTGCAGAGCCAGGAGCAGTGCTGGTCCCACTCACTGCTGGTGGCCCAGCCAGGAGCTACTGTGTGCTCATGGCGGTGGGTAGAGCTCAGAAGGGGCATCCAGCTGACCGGCCACCCCCAGGGGAAAGTGCTTTAGACTATGCTGTGGCTCTGGCAACCCAAGAATTTGCCCACATGCTCCTTTCCTACTCATCCCAGAGCAGCTCCTGCTGTGTTCTTGCTCTTTTCTGGCCCATCTACATCAAGTACAGGGAGGTGCAGAGATCCCAGAGCTTGTGCTGGCCAGGCCAGCTCAGGACCCAGAGGACAGAGCCACATCAGCAATGCTGGACCAGTGGATCCCAGTACGGCCATCACTTTTTGGCTACTCTGCCTCCTGACCTCAGCTCCACATAGTGCAGCATGGTGCTGTGCAACCAGACCAGTCTACTGAGGAAGCATGACCCAAACTTTGAACCACCATGGCTAAAACTGCCATCGCTGGGACATGTCCCTGGTTTGATTTTCTCTCTTCTGCCATGTCGCTGCTGTTGGACATCCTCTGTTCTTTCACAGCCTCTACACCAGGAGTCAAATCCTGAACGAAGATGAGAGTCAACAAACCCATTCCTTTCTTGAGTTCTATTTGGTTCCCGGTTATCTCTGCTCCGCTGAGGAACATTGTGTTCCTCAACTCGACAGATTGTGAGGTGCAAAGAGACACTGGTACCCTGAATGTGAAAGGAAGGGGTGGCCTGGGAGAGGGAGGGCAGCAAGCTCATCTCTGCCTGGAAATGGTTACACAGAAGTGCACACAGACTGCTGTGGTGGCCCCAATACTGTGTGACAGTCACCAGGCCCCTGCTACATACAGCTGCAAGATGTTTTATAGAGAAATGTTTTTTTAAAAAAACTTTTAAGAGCTTTAAACATGGCTTTCTTCCTGTTCTGTTTCTTCTCCCTGGGGCTGGGTAACAGCAGGTTCTTCTGGCAACATGAGTCCAATTGTGCAGGTTTCAGAAGGAGAGAAAAATGGTGTATAATCAATTGTATATAATAAAAGTCAGGGGGAAAAAAGCCTTTTCCATGCTGCACAATATCAGCATTTTGCAATTGGACACTGTATTAACCAAGGCTAGAAAGAGAAGATGCCTTCCAAGGAAGAGTTTGGGGCTTTAAAACGCAACCTGCAGGGTGCAAGCTGGGTTACTGGCACCCATCACAGAGTATTGGTTGCCCCACACACCACAGTGAAGCTGTTTAAGGGTGGAAAAGCCCCCTACAAGTGGCAAAGCAGCAGTTATTGGAACACCTGCAACGGCATGGGCCCATCTCACCTGAGGAGGAAGATGATGAAGGAAAACCCTTGGAGTACCCAGTCCCAGATGTTTGCTCTGCATATCCTGTAAAGAGGGTGGAAAGAATGGATCCATCAGGGCTGGGTGGCCTGGAAGTTCTACAATCAGCCAGCCCTACAGTGCAGATCCATGGACTTCTCATGGTAGCTGGTTACATGTTGCAGGGAGGATGGGACACATTCACCTGCCTCACTCTGCTGGACCTTCACCAGTTCAGGAGCTCCCACAGCTTCTTTCTTAACTTCTTACAGAGCTCCTGTCCAGATCCTAGTATATCCTGGTGAGGACATTGTGTTGTCTGGTGGTTGTCATTCTGGATGTTGTATGTCACCTTCATCTCCCCATTCATCTCCTTCACAGGTTTCTTGTTCTGTTGACAGTTGAAGAGGTCCTTGCTGACAGTGCACATCATTCAGATCTAGGGACAGCAACCACTGTAGGACCAGGGGCTGTGAGAGCTCAGTTGCCCAATAGTTTCTTGAAGGTCTCATTTCTGAAAGCCTTTCTGATTTCAGCTGAGATTGATGCTCATGTGTTACCACTCTTCTCATGACACTCTCTGAAGTTACCCTCAATTATTTCCTTCATGGGTTGGAAGGGTCCACCTGGTCCCTGACTCAGGAATGGCTCTGGGGCCTGCCCCAGTCACCAGGTGAATGTCATTCAGCAGCTCCCTATCATCAACCATCATATCTGTCCTCCTATTACATCTGCCCTGTTCAATGGGACTTGAGCAGGGTGGAGAGAATTGCTGTCCTTAGGGAACAAAGTGGAGGGACCTTTTTTTCTCTCTTTTTTTAAATTTTTTTTTTTGTAGAGAAAACTAGTAGAACTAGAATAATACAGAACCAGAATAATATAGATTGTAAAGGGGAAAAAGTAGGATGAAGATATATTGGAGGAATGGAGTTACCATACACAAATCACACCTTTATATACTACACAGAATATGGATGTACAAGCGAGGAGCAGAGGCAAGGCTGGTGAGCAGCTTAGCCATGTCCTGCACATGGACAGAGTTTTAATTACTTGATGGAGTGACTAGCTGTGACTTGCAGAGAAACCTGAGAACAAGACATCTATCTCCTACTACACGAGGGCAGTCAGTGGGGTCAGGTAGCTGTCTTCTTCGAAAAGGAGCCCAACGCTTTAGCACGGCCGTGTCCTAATGCATGTGGTTTATAAATGAAGGGTTCAAGCCACACAAATCAGTTCCCACCTCCTGTCTCTGCCGTGTGATGGCCACTAAACCCTTCTGCCTCCTTGTAAATAATGATACGGATGATAAGGAGTCACCCAGGGGGTCATGTGGCATATCCCGGGCTGTTGTACCATCTTGCCTTGAAATCCAGAACTGGATATTGCTAGTTGGTGTTGTGTCTCTCTGCTGTTTGACCGAGCCTCAACGTCCATCATCAAGTCTGAGAACAAGCCCTGGAAATTGGATTATAAGTATTTTGCTGAACCTATGTGGGACATGGTGCTTTGGTCCCTCTGATTATCCGGAGAAGCACGTGTTCGGGGTGCGCGTAATTGTGTGTTGTGCGTGTCTACGTTGTGTGTAAACTACACCCATGCACGGTGGCGTAGATTAACTAACCGTTCCATTTGTGAATGAACTATATTCCATAAAAACTACGTAGCACCCTAAGAATTAATAACAAAGGCGCAGTGCCACAATGAACATTTTATGCAAGCTTATAGGCATCATGTAATGAACAAAGTGAGAGGAGAAACACCCAGAACAATATCTTCACTCTATCAGCAGTTTACTTCCGTCTGCTTATGTATGATCAAAGACTACAAATATAGTTTAAACAGCATGAAATAATCGCCAGGTTTGCAACGTGAAATCATTTTAGGGGAAAAAAAAAAAAAAGAAAAAGAAAAACATACCACGGGCTCGATGCCACGATGCAATGGGCACGTGGGCTCATTTTGTGGTGAGGAAGGCAAGGAACAGCAGCGGTAGGGAAATGAGGCTGGAGGAGCTAACCTCCCTCCTACCTCCTCTTTGAAGATTTCCATGTTCTGGGGAGAGGATGATGAAAATATTTTACCTCCCCTACTATAGAGGTGTCAGTGGACAAAAAAAAAAATACAAATAAAAGCCCAAACAGAGTAAAAACCACAATGATGTAGCATAATGTGTTTGCAAGGCAGACGTGGGAGGGAGGGGAAAGTTCCTCCTTCAGACTGCAGTGGTGGAGAAGAGCTCAACCCAAGGAACACAGGGAGCAGCTGAACTCTTCACAAGGGAATGGAGGCTGCCAAAACCCACTCCCTGCAGCCCACAGCGAGTGTCTTGTGCTTCTCCCCTCCTTGCCTCTCTTGGCATGTACCTCCCTTCATTCCGTAAGCGCAGAGATGAGTTTTTCCATGCCCCCTCCAAATCTAAACCAGGACAGACTGACATCCTCATCCATGGAGATAAGCCAAATGCATCTTTCCCCTCCACTCAGCTCTTTTGACTCCCCTTGCCCTCCACTCCTTCCCCAGCCAGATCATCCAGCACCGGTTGCTGATTCTGCAGCAGTACTTGGTGAAAGAACCTGAGCAGAGGAGCAGCTCCAGGGGTTTCCCATGTCCCCGGAGGGTCCCTGAACAGGGGTGTAGTTTGACAGACAGAGGGGTAGGAGCAAGAACAACCTTCCCAACCTCCACAAATCAGCCTGGGCTGGAGGACACAGCCCTCCTCTGGGACGGAGAAATCAGGGTTTGGATTACAGCTGGTAGTGAGGAGAGTTGGCGTCCTTGTGTGTTGTTTCAGCCAAAGGAGGGACCTCCAGGTCAAAACTGACCACAACAGAAGCAGAAGGTGTTCAGCAGCAGCCACATTTTCACACATGGTGTAAACATCAAGGTGGGAGAGCTGTTGCTCCATCCCGGCATCCTCAGGCACAGGTAAATGCGGCTACATCCATCGTCGCAGGTACAACGATTAGAATTAAGGCTGTTCAAGTTTTTCCATTTAGTCTCCTGGTTTCAGTTGCTGTTGCTTCCAATAACTAAATGCTTCACTTGAGATCCTCGATGTTTATTCTCTGCCTTAGGGTGAATTCTGCGATTCTTTCTGGTTTTGAATTTTTTTTTGTTGTTTTTTGTTTGTTTTTTTTATTTCTCCCAAGGACAGCCAAACACCCCAGCCTTTTGGAGTTTTGAATTAGTGTTGCTAATGCTAAAAATTGGCTTCAGCAGCTGACAGTTTTAACGCTTTCCTATCTTATAATTCGTGTGTTTTACCATTTAGGAGTCCTCGTGTGCAATTTAGGGGACAAACATGGAATTGGGCAGATGGGCAGTACCGGAGCAGGGCAGCTACCGTTTTCTGCCTCCAGTAAAACACGTTTAGGTGCAGCCACATTGCAGCATTGCTCTTTGCACACCCCTAGTCAAGCGCTGCGAAACTCCCAGCCCCAAATGTAAAACTGCCAGACACTCCAACTCTGAATTTCTGAGAAGAACCAGTGGCCACCCTTTTTTGACCCTGAGCTGGTTTGGAAGCCACAAGATGGCCGGGTGTTATACTCGCTGCTCCTTCTCCAACCGGCACGGATAATTCTGTGAACTCCACAGCCCTTATTACTGAGCACGGCCTAATAATGTCATCTCAGGAGGCAAGTAATTGCAGTAATTAAGAGGTTGCACAAGGTCACTTGAGGCAGGGCTGGGAATACAAGCTTTTGTCTCTCACCCCGCTGCTGCTCCCTACGAATATGCGCTGCAGCCTCACGCTGTCCATAACCATCGGGCCCAGCTCCCTCTCCATACCAAGAATAACAGGCTGGAGCAATATCAGCAAAAGTAGCTTTAAACCTCCTTTTTCCTTTCCCTACCCATAAAGACTCCTGCATTACAGAAATGTTTGAAGCTGATGTGTTTTTGGGGAGGAGAGCTGGAGATTTATTGAGGAGAGGGAAGGAAGAGCAGTAACATATGTCAGGAGGAGGTGGTTGTCCCCAAGTGCTGTCCTTGCTTTAAGAAATCTGAAGTCTTTCACATGAAAAATGTTTTATACTGAACAAAGTGTATAAGCCCTTTCCTATCAGGCCCTTGGTACTTATGTTGTAGCAACCTGGTCTAGTGGGAGGTGTCCCTGCCCATGGCAGAGGGATTGGAATGAGATGATCTTTAAGGTCCCTTCCAACCCAAACCATTCTATGATTCTATGATACATTTACTGGAGATGAGCATCACATTCCATGGACTTCAGTCATAGAGGGTTTCCTAAATTTTGACTGCTCGATTTTGCCCCTTTCAGGCTGTCCGAAGCGAGTGGCTGTTTGTCTGTCATCTGCATGTAACTTCATTCATGGGACAGTGTGTTCCATGGAGAGGAGGAACGATGGAGAGAGCCAACCCACCACCCGGCATCGCCTCCTTCCTCATCTCTCCGGCTGATGGAGCAGATGAGAGATGCAGTGAGTTACATAAATGTAGGAACCAGAAACTTAATGAAATGGCTCTAAATGTGACAGCATTCATGAAAAGATTAATTACCAGGAGTAAAGGGGGAAGGATGCCAGGAATTGATAGGATTGGTACCAATACCAAAAGCCTGCTGTGCTAGTAGAGCCATAATATGCAGTCCTAATCTGTGGGCCTATTGTTTTTCTTACAGAAACAACAGGCCTCAGCCAATGATACAAAAGGGGCTACATTACAGTTTCTGCAGGAAAAACAACAACAGCCATTAGAAATAATTACTTTAAGACAAATGGGCCAGTAGAGTGTGGCACACGCTAATATCCTCCCGAGCATGAGTCTCTGGGAAGAGAGGGACTGTTGCTGTATTTATCCCAGTGGTCGCACGAATGAAGGGAGAGAACTGGAAAGAAGAAAGTGGGAAAGAGTGAGAAAGAAAACGAGACAAGGACAGAAAGAGTGAGAGAAAGAAACGGCAGGATTTTCCCATCGGTGCTCTCGTCCCTGGCAGGAATGTGCCAGAGGACATGAGCTGACGTCTCCCTGCTTGTGCTCTCCCTGTGCAATTTCAGCAGAGTGACTACGTTTTCCTTTGGATTTGCCGGTTAGGCCCTCAATTTGCCAGGGAGTAATTAACTATGAGGAAGGGCAGCAAAGAATCAAACCCAGAAACTCTCTTAAATGAGATCATTATTACTGTTCTCTACAAAGACCTGCCCTCTTTACTTCCCCCGAGGCAAAGGAGTCTATATTTTTAATTTGTTCTTGCCCATCTTCTCTCCTTGGTAGAATTGATGTATCTGACATATGAAATCACAAACTAACCCGTGGCAGGATAAAAATGAAAAAGCTCCATTTTGCAGTGGGATTAGACGAACACATTTGACTAATGGCGATTTCCTGCTGCATTTTATGTTGACTGTGATTGTGCAAAAACTTTAAACTCGAATTTCAGATGACTGAAGACACTGAGAACATTGCATTCACTCCCAGTACAATGAGCTTTTACAGAATGCTGCCAAGTACATCCTTAGACAGCATTTCCCTCTATATTTTGAGTTATTTGTGTGTGTAAATATACCATGTATTTTGATATATACACGCTGTTTCTCCTCGATTGGTTTGTGTACTGATCAGTGTTGTATTTTACCTGTAATCATAGTATACAGAATACACATACAAATAAGTATAATTTTATATGTACAGATATAAATGGTCATATAAACAAAAACTTCATCCCTATGGACGTGTGAACACAAATAGATCCAGGTGTAGCAATCCCTGTGAAGACATCTGCCACCACTCATAATGGAGATTATGTGAGAGAAATATAGGTAGATAACCAGGCAACTGTCTATTGGAAAGGACATATATATAGATATCTTGAAAGAAAAAAAAAAAAAGATAACATTCTGCAATATCTATGGTGTTAATACACAGCATATGGTGTCTGTTTCACATGCTAATGGTGACTTTTGAACTTGAAGTCAGCCCCAATGAACCTAAATCCGTGCTGTCTCCAGATTAATTATGAGTACTAGACTGTGATACCCAGCCTCTCTTCTTGATAAGCTTTATAAACCAGGTTTGCACACAGGATAAAGTAGCTCCTGAGAGCTGCCATGGTCAACATATGCACGAGCTGCTGGTAGATCCTCTGGAGAAGGCAAGCAAGTTGGTAAGGTACTTGGTTCTATCATTAGGGCATGGGCACTACTAGAGTGAGAAACACAGTGTTTATGGATGTTGACATTTATTACTGAGCCACACACACCTATTTGGCACAACCCTTGGAAATACTTTGTTTAGTATGCAAATGTTGCTTGAAAAGCCATGAGATGAAGGGCCACAAAGATGATCCAGGGGCTGGAGTACCTCTGCTACGAGGATAGGCTGAAGGAGCTGGGATTGTTCAGCCTGGAGAAGAGAAGACTCCAGGGGGACCTTATAACTGCCTTCCAATGCCTGAAGGAAACCTACAGGAAGGCTGGAGAGGGGTTTTTCACAAGAGTGTCCAGTGATAGGACAAGGAGAAATGGTTTTAAGCTGAAGGAGAACAGGTTTAGACTGGATCTTAGGAAGAAGTTCTTCAGGGCAAGGGGGACAAAACTCTGGAATAGATTGCTCAGAGAAGATGTGGATGACCCCTTCCTGGAGGTGTTCAAGGCCAGGTTGGATGAGGCCTTGAACAACCTGGTCTAGTTGAGAGGTGTTCCTCTTCATGGCAGGGAAGTTGGATTAGATGATCTCTGAGGTCCCTTCCAACCTAAGCCATTCTATGATTCTGTGATTCTATAAGACAGGTCCAAATGGAGTGTGGCGTCTTGAGGCCCATGACTCCCATGTTAATTAATGTTCTTCTGCCCCCCGCATCGCTTCTCCTACCCACAGCCCCATGTACTTGTGAGCTTCTCCTGATGATGCTAACCTAGGGTGGGGGGTGGAATCCTGAAGGAGAGGAGAACACAAGTGACCATGTGTAGGTTGGCCTGAAGGTCTATTTGGTAGAGGGGCTTAAAGAAAAACCATATAAACAAGGCCAGACCTCTCCCTTATCGCTTCTATTCCCTGCAGCACTGAGCTGCCTGAGTCAGAGGCTGTATCTTTTTTTTGCTAAAATAGCCCTGACTAGTGCTCACTGCATGAATTTGTCTATAGCCTTCTCAACCTGTTTGTGCTTCGAGTTCCAGAGAGGAGAGGGGAGTACGCAACCAGCGAGTGTTCTCAGTGGCCCAAGGTAATTTCATAGCGGTATAAAAGCCCTTAGCATCACTTTAAATAGCTTTAGGTGCAAAGATCAGAGTCTATCCTAAGAACAGCTATAATGTTCTTCCTTGGAGAAAATGGCTTCTTGATGCCCATGAGGATCCTGCTGCGGTGAAGACATTAGAGTTAGTTTTCTCCAAAATACATGTGCTTGGGTGCTCAGGTGGCTGCAACTTCATCTTCTCTTCCTTGAAAAATAGACCCGCTTAAAGAATTGAAACTTCCTTTCTTTTTCCGATTCTCTTTTATTAACCTCAGGTTTTTAAATTGCTGAAAAATACATTTAAAGTGGTTTTCAAGGTCGCTGGAAAACCACATTTTTGAAGTGTCAGTGGAAAATAACCAACTTCCGAACCGCAAAACCGGTGATATTTATTTTTGAACCTGCGAAACCGGTGATAAACCCAAGCTGTTTACATTAGTTTGAAATCTGTTTTCCTGGTTTCGGCCAGCCATGGCCCTGCTGCAGCTACTTTCCCTCCAGATAATTTGCCATTCCCGCTGCAGCGTAAATTCTTCTCCAGACAGTAATGCGGTGGCTGCCAGCCCTGCCACCAAAATGGCCCTGTCTCACAAGCTAAGTCGGATCAGCCTGAGACAGGATTTTCCCGACACTAACTGTCTGTCAGGGCTGCAGAACCGAGGGAGAGGGGTTTCTGGGGGCGGCATTCACATCAGTGCCTCGGTACGAAGCTACTGCCCCCCACCAGTGCCTGATGCCGTGTTACTGCCCGCAATCAACTTCCAGAGAGACAGGAATGATCATTGGTAATAATTAACAATCCCAGAAGAGTTTTCGTGAGAACTGATGTGTTTATCTGTCATGCCCTGGCTAAATTCCAGCAAGGACTACATGACATCCTGCCTCTATAATTGTATTTCATCCCCCTAAATTCTCCTGCAATCTCGATCAGGAAGGACAGTCTTCGTTATTCCGCTCTCACGCCGGGTTGCCACATTCAAAAACAGCTGCTGAGCCAAGAACATTTTGGTTACAAGCGATCAGTACTGAAAATTCTGCTGATTTTATGGCGTGTCTTAGGATTTTCAGTAGTTTTCCTAAAGCCTCAGCTGTCGGAGTCGTTATGAAGCACAAGGATCTCAGTTTTCATGTTTTTAAGTAAGTGGCTAGCCCTTGTAGTCAAAAACACGAGGCGTGTTTACCCTAGAGGCTGAGAAGCCAGATGGTGGATAAAGAAAATGCAACAATTTTGGGTTTTAATCTCACGATTTTTTAAGCCAATCTCATAATTTTGGGGGAGCTGGACTCACAGTTTGTGAATGTTTGCAGTTGGCAATACTGACTGATCATAATGTATCTCTTGTTTATCAAACAGGAGTGCCGCGGAGCTTAATTAATTGCTGATTTAATTCGTGTTTGCCAAAAGCTTTGAAATCTCTGGATTCATTGAGTTCCTTTCAGGACAAAATACAATTTCCGATGTTAAATCTGCTCAGATCTGCTGCTCTGGGAATCTTTCGGTAGCCAGCAGTTCAATTTAACTGATAAAACGCATTTCTCTAGCGTTGGCGCTCTGGAAATTTTGGAGGCCCCATTCCCTGGTTGTAGAGCATAATGGACCGCAAGATGAAGCGTGTCTTTCCAATGGGCTCTTGGGGACAAAACTAGGCAATCTGCTGAGTCATATTCACACTCAATTTGGGAAGGATCACCCAGCAGCACCCAAACAGGACAGGAAATCACACAAGGCTCTTTCAGTGCCATTGTAAGCTAGGAGAAGTCATGCTGTTTTGAGCAGCCAGCTCCCAGGCTGCTGAAGGTCTCCGCTGCCCACGATTTTGACCAGTTTGCTCTGTCAGGAATGTTGATGTGCCACATCACACAAATAAAGGAGATCAACCTACAACTGGACCATAAAGAGCTTGACTCCAGGCTTTCATTTACCATCCTCCAAAGCAGCAGCTCCAACCTAAGAATCATAGAATCACAGAATCATAGAACCATAGAACCATAGAATCTTAGAATCATAGAAAGGTAGGGATTGAAAGGGACCTCTGAAGAAATCATACTTCCATCTTACCCACCACTGAACTGAAGCAAGTAGAGATGGTTCGTTTCTATGATTCTATGATTTGGTGGGACAACTGCTCTGCAACAAGACACCACCTCCTCGTTATCCCATTGCAAGCCAAATGCAGGCTTGACAGCCAGGCGGATATTTATATGACTCAGTTATTAATACACTGAAAATATTTGCACAGAGTAAGTAGCTCCTTCTAACCCTTCTCTAGACCTCTTAGAAAAAGGCCAGGCTCTGCTCAGAGCAGGTTCGTTTCACCCCAGAGTCATCCAGGCAATGGGGGCACGTAAAATGGTGTGTCATGCAGCAGAATAAGGAGGTGCCTCGTGCTAGGCCTGGTGAGAACGTCTTTTAAGCCAAAACAATGCTGGGTCTTATTTACTTGACAGCTCAGACATTAATTTAAGACAGGCACAAATGAATCACCAGCCATGTTACCCGTTGCCTTGTTGGAATCCCTCTGCTATAATCTCATAGTTTTTTCACCTAATTAATTTCCCCTTTCCTTGCACCAGTGTTTCATGAGTGTATCTTGTTTGGAGGAGATTAAGAGTCACACACTTCATTAGTAAGGTGTAAATTATCAGAGAGACCCTCTCCATCCACCTGCTTAATTGGGTTAATGAAGCGTCTCTGTGGGCCCTGGTAAGACAGCTCTGCTCTCTGCTCCCTGCAGGCGTTACCAGGGCTGTTAGGAAAATAGGTGGAGACCTTAAAGTTTGTGCTTTTTGAGAGTTCCAGGCATTTAATTAAAAAAAAAAGAAAAGGGAAGCAAAAAAGCTCATGTTGACACAAATTGCAAGATAAAACTTTCTCATCTGTAAAATTACAGGTATATTATCGCTCATATTGGTCTATATCAGAACTTTCTTATGGCTATTTACTAATTAATACTAATTCCTATTTTTTTCTCTGTTGAAAACACCCGGATTGCATTAATATAACACCACACAGAGATGCCATTAAATGGTTAAACTGGTAGGGAAGCCACAGCAATGCAAAGGTTAAAATGGGGCACACGTTCCATCTCCAGTCGTGCGCTGTGGGGTGCAGACAGTTCTGGGCTGTGCTGCCAGAGGGGTGGGTGCCCTTCGACCCTGCCAGAGCTGACCCCACATGGAAGCCAGGTCTCTTTATCTCTGCACATCCTCATCTCACCTCTGCTCCGCTTTTGGAGCCTGTTCTCGCAAGGGAAAGTGATGAAATTCTTATCAGGTGCATATATTACAGCACGTCCCCCGAAACAGGAAATTTTAAGTTGATATTAGAGATTATTTGCAGTGCAAGTCCAGGCTCAGAAACACAGCACGATGTCTCGCGAGCTCTGAGCACACTGGGGTGTGCGTTGGTGTCGCTTGTGGGGTGAGATGGGCTCAGCACCTCTGAAAACCAAAGCTGATGCTGCGCGAGGTCAACGCATCACAAATGCTGAAGCTCTTTAAATGTTCTTGCAGGCTCCTTCTCACCAGCAAGTCGTTGAACTCAGACTCGTGCAGCCAGAAACAAATCCATCAGCAGTCCCGAGCGTCAGCCGAATGGACAATTTGTGCACGGAAAATGAGGAGAAAGTCTGTGGGTAAATTATTTGTCGCAAATTATTCGCCCAGCTCTACCTGACAGAGCAGCGTTCTGCGTTTGATCTCTGTGAGCGACTGTCGCGGGAATCAAAGGGAGTTTTGTCAGGGGATTAAGTGCAGAAGATGTCGTCGAGGACTACATTAAAGATAAGAAATCCAGAGTGTGGCCCAAAGTGCCTAATCCCAGCACAACTAGTGAATTATTAAGTTGGTCATTTGACAGAAGGAGGAAAAAAAATCCAACTGTTTTTGAGACTGCCTAAAAAGAGGTTTCTATTAAAATACAGCGGTTGCATAATGAGAAAGCAACGTGCGGTTCCAGCATGAGAGCTGGGCTTCTGCACCAGTCCCTGCAGCTCTGGAGTGACGGCAGAAAACCAGTAGCTTCCACGGGCTGCCTCTTTTCCCAGCTGTAGGACTTTGAGCCGCCAGCTCCGGCTGCGCAATTTTGAGCAGTAACTCACCTTCGGAGGCTTGAGATGTGCCTGAGACACCTGGGTGATCCCAAACCGATCCCACAGGACATCCATCCTGACTATAGTATGTCTGTGCCTTGATGGCAAAACAGGGATGCTAAGATTCCTCTTTCTCCCAGGAGCACATAATCTTTTGTAGCTTCTCTTCTTGTGCCATGTTTGCTGGAGGGATTCGGAGCTGGTATAACAATATATATCATCAAAATGCTACTGGGAAACCAAACAGCCATAGGATGGGGTGCATGACAGCCTCTGTGGTGGCTTGGAGACCTAAGAAGGAGGTGTTTGGAAGGTGTCGGACTTGGGAATACCTACTGGGACAACCACCACAGCAGTGTCGCTGGAAATCTGTCGCTTAATTAGAAACTGTTCAAGTACTCAAACTGTGATCTCCTGGCTTGTTCCTACCCAGCACAAAGCAAAAGGAATGGGGTGGGTGCCACCATTCCAAGTGAGTCATAACAAGCACAGGCAGGAGAATATTCAGCCATTAGAGAAGGAAGCAAACAGGCAGGTCTTAGACCACTGGAAATGCTGGATTTCTAGACAAAGCGCCTCCCACAAGCACAGAAGCTTCCGCATAGTCAGCTGCCCGTGGGGGTGAATATGAGAAAACAGAAATCTTAACAGCCTCATGGGGAGAAGGGAAGAGGAGCAAGTGAAACACCATCTCCAGGAATTCCACCAGGAATCCTAGAGCAGGTGGTAAAGGTGCTTGATGAACCGCAGGAACCCTGGTAGATGGAGATACCATTTGTTACACAACATCAGGAGGAGGAGAGGCAAGAGGTACTTGCATTACAGAGTTGGGAACCCTGGCATCATCACATTGTCTTGCAGACATCACCAAGTCCCTAATTAGGAACGTGCTCAATTGTGAGCATGGCCAAGGTATGGGACAGGGTGACCAGCAGCAGAATCAACCCCACAGCAATGGCTCCAGTTGGAGGAAGGGCAGCATCAGGGTCCCATGTATGACAGAGAGCAGAAAGCAAAAATGCTCCATGGGAGTGATGGGGAACAGAGTCACTTAGCAGCTCAGTGCCACCACTCCTGGGAAATGTGAACTGAGAACACAGTGAAGAGGCAAACATCCATGAGACACACTGCCACTCCAACGTACAACAGGCGCACTGCTGCCCTCGGCCAACGTGGTGCAACAGAAATCCCTGGCACATCCTCACAGTGGTCCCAGAGGACTTCCAGACACCATGAAGGCTCATTAGGACATGTGTAGTGTGGAAGAGAGGTGGGTGCAAGAGGACAATGCCCAGCTGGAGCAGTTACCAAAGGAGTTGGCTGGAGTCAAGGCCCGCCGATGTCCCTGTTGAGGGATATGCTGTGGGATTGCTCAAAGGGGCCTCGGAGCTTCACAAAACAGAGCAAAAGGTCATCTGGTCCTACCACTGCATACAACCGGCTGTTAGTTATAACCCCTTATCCTCCAAATCAAGCCACTGATCAACTTCGAGTAACCCATGTTTCTGGAAGATGTATTTCTGTGTTGTGGGGACAGAGCAGGAGAGAGCAGTGCTCAAGGGAGCAAGGGCAAATGATCCCTCATTCTGCTGGAGTTCTGAGCTCCAACCAGAGGTAACAGTGATCCCTCAGGCTTCCTTTCAGTCCCAGACACAAGATGCCACAAGAGACAAATATAAAAAAAACGCTCTTCTTCGTGGGAGCAGTTAAGCCCTGGGCCACAGATAAGAGAAGCTGAGAGGAATCTCCATCCTTCGAGATATTCAAAGTTTGATCAAAGCAATATAAGTAGTTGCTCTCCTATAGAGATAAGACAAGAGGAAATGGCCTCAAGTTGCCCCAGGGGAGGTTTAGGTTGGGTATGAGGAACAATTTGTTCCCCTCCAGGGTTGTTAAGGCCTGCCCCAGGCTGCCCAGGGCTGAGGTGGAGTCTCCATCCCTGAAGGGGTTTCAAAGCCATGGAGATGTGGTGCTGAGGGACAGTTAGTGGTGCCCTGGCAGTGCCGGGTTAATGGTTGGGCTCAATAATCTTAAAGGTCTCTTCCCACCAAAATGAATCTATGATTCTATGATTTAACTGTCAGAGTCACCCAGGGCTACCTAAAATGTTTCCGTTAAGATGTGCACATGGAGGGCGGCACAGCTCTTTAGCACACAGCGGCTAGAGGAGCGTGTGTGAGTGCTGCTGACCGCGGCCAACCTGTGAAAACACACCTGGGAGACACTGAAAAGGGGGAGGTGGGGCAGGACGTCGTGACCCTGTTTGTCGAAACAAAGCGACGAACAGATCTGCTGAAAGGTGAACTGGTTGGATTTGTTTGCTGACACCTCACTGCTTGGATACTCAGACCTTGCGATTCTCTGCCACCCTTTGACGATAGCACCATCGTGTCTGCCTTGCATCCCTCTCCTTTATCTATTTTTTTGTAATTCAGCTGACAAGAAACTCTTCCAAAACAATGACACGCTCATGTCTGTCCTCACTGGAAGCAAACGATTTGCAAATAAGCTCAGCTTCCCACCACGTTAGGGCGAGAGGCTGTAAATCATCGCTCTAGACATGAAGATTTGCTCTGGTGAAAGTTCTGGTGAAGCACGTGTCCCACTTGGGTTCAAATCGATGAAGACTGTGTCGCTGTCCTTGTCTCTCTTCTGATTCACATGATCTTCAAAACCTGTGTGCTGCTATCACTGTGCTAGCACCTGGGCCAGGAATATGAGATATCAGAAAAGTCCTTTTCATCCAACACTGAACAAGGAACTAAAATGGAAAAATGACCCCTATAAGACCTTTAGATCTCTTTCCAGCTCTCTGATTTTTCCTTGTGGATGAAAATGGAATGGTTTGTGTTTATCTCTCTGCATCCTGTCCTGATGACTTCTGGAAGAGGCTTCCAACCATCTCAGGTAGTGGGGGCTGGCGCTGGCCACGTCCACTGGGATGCAATCAGGAGGGAGAGATGTGCCGTAAACAGCAGCAGTCTGCCTGGGGTTTGTGTTTTAAGGGGTTCAAAACTGGGTGTTAGCATATGCTAATCACTCTTTGCAGGGTGATCATTATGCAAATGCCTACAGTAAACAGGTAGGAAATTAGATCTAATCAGGACAACCCCTCCCTCCCCTCTCCTGACGCAGGAAAGTTGACTCCATCGCTAGAAACCAAGCGGAGACTGAATTCCAGCCTGAAACCTCAGTTTTTCATTTGTCCTTTTGTTCTCCTGTGTTTGGTTTCTTGCATAAGTCACTGGAAACCTAAGGGCAGCTTGGTGATTGCTTTAATTTCAAAGCTCCCAGAACAGGCTGGTATGGCTGGGTCTGGGAAGTAACAACACTCGTGGATTTTTGTGATTTGGAGGCAAATGAAAAATAACCACATCATGCCTGTTCTCCATGACTCATTTGACTCTATAATGTCTAATCGCTGTCTATTAAACTGTGACATGAGTAAAGAGACTGTCTGCAAATACTGGTTGGGACAGCTACAGTCACAGATTCCCAGTATGAGCTCTGTGCACCACTGGGTTTTCTGATTATCAGGAGACCTACATGTCTTCAGCGCTGCCGGTGGCTCACGCAGCTGATTTCTGTCTCCCCAAGCAGCTGAGCCGGTTAACTGCATTTGCAAAAATTTGGCTCCTCTGTGCCCAAGCGCCAGACACAATTGGTTGATTTGCCCCATGCTCCATCGAGGGTCCGTGTCTAACGCGGGGACACCAACCTCATGAATCATCTCAACTGACCCACCTACATGTGTCATCACTCAGATGGGTTGGGTGAAGTCTGCCCCTGGGTCCTCTCCAATTGTCTCCTTCCCAGCTGGGCTAAGGATAAAATCTACAAGGCTCATCTCCTGGGTTTAGGAAACTTCAGCTTCCCTAATGTCTTGGAAAGGACCAGACATCTTCTTGCAGCTACTGTTAAAGGTTGGCCATAAGAGTAAAAAATGAAATGTCAGAGACCAGGATTTTCCCTGGGAATTCAGATATATTAGGGACTATTTTAATGTGGTTGCATCAATACAAGTAATTAAAGACATGTAGTAAGGCTCTAATTTTGATCTCAGCTATAAAGGGACCAATGTAATGTCACAGGGTGACCTTCGCATCTGCACAGTTGATCCCACCAAACTCCAAATAGCTCCAGCAGACCGTTTATTACTTGTTTTCAATCAATCCTCCACCACCCCTTGAAATGTCACAGATTTTCAGCAGACCTGGATGATCCATTCAAGCATTGGCACCCCACAAAATGCTGAAGGCGCTCCTCGAAACGCAGGGAAAGAGACTCAGATGTTCCCACTGTGACCCCTTCTGCAGTCACCTCTCTCCCCATTGATACGGGAGGCCATGAGTCAGAGCTGAGTTTTGGCAGCCTTTAGCAGTTAAGTTGCCCCTGGCAGGACCTGCCAAAGGAGGCGGACAGTTTGCACACCTGGAGAAGTTGGCACTGTGTCCCTGGTTCCTGTGGCATGGAGGCGGCAGGAGAGAGAGAAGCCAAAAAAAAAAAAAAAGGAAAGAAAGAGCAGTGGTGCAGCAGGGCTGATCCAAAGTGCTCCAAGAAATTCTTGCAAGATGCTTCCCAAGACTGGGTTACCTTGGGGATCCCTGCCTTGTGCTAGCAGTGGGACAGTGCCTTTGTTCCGGTGCAGATGGCCTCTTCCATGCATGTGGAAAACGCCAAACACCAATAACGTGCCGTGCTTCTGCCTCGGTTGTCTTGGACGTGTCATCAGCCTGGAGGCCCTACCATAAGACAAATCTCAGCTGCAGAGGCCACTTGTACCACTGACACCCTGACCTCCGGTGTGCAGCTCTCAGCTCTCTCCTACACTGTGTTTGATTTGCCATGTCCAGAGATGATACAGAAGAAAATTTCCTAAGGAACCATCTGGTGAATAGTCTGTCCTCTAAAAAGTCCTGCACATAACCCTGATAAAGCAGAGTAACCTGGATGGTTGCAGTGAGGGATGGGCAATATTTTATCTTAAGTATTTATGGGCAGGAGCGAACACCCACCGAGTATCTTTCGGAAGAGCACACGGTTATTTGACTGTAATACTTCAAACGATCTGAGTATCTTCCATGTTCTAAGGCAACTTGTTCCAGCTGCTTTTTCTTTTTCTCTGATGTCCAGTTTGGGCTAATCTTATTTGAATTTGTCAGCCTGGGTGCTGTTACCTGATGGATAAACACGTGGTTTTGTCTTCCGTGTAACACTCGGCACTCACCGAATATACCTACATCATCTCAACCTTCTCTTGGGTAACTCACATACTGACAGGATCTCCTCAGGTACCCCTCTGCCAGGCAGACACCCTACTCCTTAAGTTTATTTCAGAGCTCTTTATGAACCCGTCCCAACCCTCCACTTTCCATTTTAAAGCCTGGACAACACCATTGCAGCAGAGGTCTCCTCTCTCACCTGATTTGGGGATTTCCAGGGTTTCAGTGACAAAGTCACTACCCTCATCCCCTCACTGACCCAGGGCTCGAGTCTTTTGAGTTCTGACCAGAATCCATAACCCTTCTCACCATCCTGCCACCCCAGCTCTTGGGGGAGTCTAGCACTCACCATTCCATGCACGGCCCAGCTTTCCAAACACTTCCCTCCTGCAGGGATGCTGAATCACTCTGGTCACCTCTGCAGGTTTCTTTGCTCACCCTCTGTGTCCAGCCCTGCTTTTCTTTGCCAACCCCTCCATCCTCTGGGTGCCTCTTTCTATCACTTTCCCCCCTTCACCAGCTCTGGCAATTTGGTGTTTAACAATCCTGCCTGTGTGCTCTTTCCCTTTGCTAATAAAAACGTTCAATAAAGCCAAGCCCGCGTTGCCTCCTCCACGTGACACTGAACAAACACCCTCACAACTCACCACACTCCTCCTCGTTTGCAGCCCCTGGGGCAATACCCTCACCCAGATCAGCCTGTGATTACTCCCCAGATGAGCTTCCCTGAAGGGTGGCTCCGGGTGTTTTCCTAATGGAGAGGAGCCTGATTTTCCCAAGGGGAGCCTCACATCCTGCAGAGGAGCCATCATGGCTTGTGGGTCCCCAAAAACCAGTGAGATGCATCAGAACGCAGTTACCTGTCACAGAATCATAGAATCATAAGATGTTTTGGGTCAGAAGGGACTTTTAAAGGTCATCCAGTCCAACTCCAACAGTGTCCTTCCATCACAATGGCATGGGGGGACTGGCTTGCATGGATGGAGGGACACTTTGCTTGTAAGAATAAAATAAGGAGATAAATTGGTTTTAAACAGTGTCTGAAAGCAAAAGGAATTTATTTTTTCTAAAGGGAATGAGAATGCAGGAGGACCTGGCCTTGGTGGGAAACACACCATGACCATCAGGACTGCAAGTCAGTAGGAAATTCCTTCTTCTTGACGTTGACATCCCAACCTCACAGCATCCTTATGGAAAGCCCCAAATGCTCCAAGTCTTGAAAACACTCCTCCATCATTACTTCAGCAAAGTGAGAGTTAAATAATCTCTGAGCAGGCTGCGAACGGCTATTAATGGCGATGGAGGGGGGAAGCCGCGCTGCTCTCTGTGCTAGGTGCTGCATGCACACACCTCCAGTCCCTGTTGGAAAGGTTACAAACCACAAAGGACTTCTAAAATATATTTTCTGAAGCATAAAGGAGATAAATTGCCTTCCCTGCTCCCTCATGTCCCCCTCTTCCTTCTCCAGCCTGGACCCTCACGGTGCACAGGGCTCTGTGAGGAGACTCACCCCCCATGGAGGGTTAGACGATGCGTTTTCTAAGCAACAGCAGCTCTGGCAGAAATATTGCATCCCTCATTACCGGCATCCACATGAGAATAAATATCAGGGTCCCTACCTGTGAGCGTGGGAGGGGTGGCAGAGAGAGAGCCAGCTCCTCCTTGAAAACAGAAAACAACAGAAACACGGTCCAGTTTTACCAGCAATTAGCTCCATAGGGATCTCTGTCAGGAGGTCTCCGATCTTGCAGAGGCACCTCCTTTCCTCTCGCTCTCCCTATAGTGATGCTCCCACAGCCTTCCAAATTTAATTACCGAGTGGTTATACATCACGAACGGTGGCTTGGTCCAGGTGAGGGCTGAGTGTCACCAAGAGGTATTAGAGACCAAGGAAGGTGTTGGGGAAACACCAGAAACCAGAGTCAAGTGCCACAATGGTACCATGCATGACATTGTTGTCACAGGTCATCCTGTGGTCCCCAGACCACGTGATACCCTTCCCAAACGTGTTTAAATGAAGAAGGAAAAAGGGACCGTGGTGAAGAAAGACACTTTTCTTTTCAGCACATCCCGCGCTAAGAAGTATTTGCCAATAAGCTGATAATCAGGTGGCCCGGCCACCCCCAGTATGTTAGACCTTGCTGCTTAGAGAATATTTGATCATATAGTATCTCCATTAGGAGTTTGTAATCCGCTATCATGGCATTTGAGAGCCATTTGAGTATAAGGAGATTTTTATTAATGGTTCATGAGCCTAAAAGTCAAAATTGACTCTCAGAGCAGATTTTAACAGTTTGTGCAGCATTTATACATTCATCTAACTCTTTGCCACCTCTTCTCCCCACCACCCCCATCACCTCCCTCCGCTCTGCCCCAGCACTGAAGTGCAGCAGCAATAACAGCAATGGGGAGACACCGGGCAGCCCCAGCAGCTGGATCTGTCAAATGTCATTTCTCTCCTTTCCTTTCCTTTCCTTTCCTTTCCTTTCCTTTCCTTTCCTTTCCTTTCCTTTCCTTTCCTTTCCTTTCCTTTCCTTTCCTTTCCTTTCCTTTCCTTTCCTTTCCTTTCCTTTCCTTTCCTTTCCTTTCCTTTCCTTTCCTTTCCTTTCCTTTCCTTTCCTTTCCTTTCCTTCCTCTTTTCTTCCCCTTTCTCTTTTCTTCCTATTTCCTTCCTCTTTCATCTTCTTTTCCCCTCTCTTCCCCCCCTCTCCCATCCCTGATGCCTCACCACGCACAGCACTACACCAGCCCACCCCACCACGTCCTGACGCCCTCTCAGCTCGCTCAGGCTCCTGACCCATCACCCCAGCACTGGTAGAGCCCCTTACACCAGCAGGCCCTGGTGCTATAGGCACAGCTACACCCATCTGTGGTATGTGCATTTCTATACGTGCCCTGGTAAGTGCAGCCATGCTATAGTCATTTACATTGTGCATTTACCTACACATTTTTATGCTATAGCCCTGTATGGCCCCAGGGGCTGGGGGGACTTGTCCTTCCCTGTTCTTGGGGAAATGGGGGATGGAGGGAGGGAGGGAGGGAGGGAGGGAGTGAAGGAGGGAGGGTGGGGAAGCCCTTCTACCATCCCCACTCCCTTTTCAGTCCCTAAACTGGATGGGGTTCAGGACCCAAATCAAACTCAAACCCAACCCCAAACCATGCCCACCTCTCTCAACCCCAAATCCATATCCATACCTAGCATTCCCAAACCTTTCCATGCCTAAACTCAGCCCTGCTGAACCCAAATCCATATATATATATATATATATATAATGAGATAGATATATCTATCTATCTATCTATCTCATTTCTAAACCTTCCCAGACTCAAACTCAGCCCTCCTGAACCCAAATCCATATATATATATCTACCATTTCCAAACCTTCCCAGACTCAAACTCAGCCTTCTTGAACCCAAACCCATACCCAACCCTCCAACCCTAATCCCACCACCCCTCCAGACCCCAGGCAAAGGCAGTGCCAGGGCTGTGAGTTGGGGTTTGAGGGATCTCCGTGGCCTTTCCCTCCCAGCACCAGGTGGGGAAGTTCTGCCGTGAATCCCTAAATCCAGCTTTTTTTCAGTCACTCTTCCCTGTCTCCTTGGAAACTGGCAGGGCTCCCCAGCCTAGAGCTCCTCCTGGAAGTGCAATCACCTCAAAACTTGTCCCTTATTTTGGGACTCCCTAGGCTGGGGTGGGGGCAAAGCCGCCCTGGGCACAGGTTGATTACTGGGAAGAGACTGGGCAGTGTGGACTGGTGCTGGTAAAGAGCAGGCAGGGAGTGGGCAGGGAGTGGGCAAGGGACTACATGGAGAATGAAGTGAAGAGCAAGAACGGAGTGGGAAGGTATATTGGAAAAGGTGAAGGCAGGAGAGCAGGCAGGCAAACAGCCAGGGAAGCAGACAAGGAAGCAAGCCAGGAGTAGGAGGGGATCAGACAAGGAGTAGGCAGGGAGTAGGCAGGGTATCAGGCAGGGAGCAGGCAGAGAGCAGGCAGAGGAGTTGGAGCTGGCATTTGAGGCAGCTCAAGTGTGGCTGAGGTCAAAACTTCCCTCCTTGTATTCTGCTTTTTCAGTTTCAGTGTTGTTTTGTTGGGTTTTTGTTTTTCCCCTAATGGGAAATATCACCCTGCAGAACAAGGAGAGGATTCGTTTATGTGTATGTTCTGGGGCGTGAGGGGACATCTCGAATCAAACACCTTTTTGATCAGCTCTTTGCCCCTAAATCTGGCTTTCCAACATTAATGATGTGGTCCCCCCGCCTTTCCTCCTGATTTGATTGGATTCAGAATTGGCTCCTGCAGCCTGAGTTCAGAGGAAACAAATTCAGATGGAAGGGTGACCTAAAATATTGAAATGAAAAAAGAGTGAAAACACTCTTCATATAATATCTTGCATTTGCCAGATCACCTTGGGATTTTGTCCTTTGCCCGCACGAGTGCCCATTTAAATTAAAATCAGAAACAAACAGGTAGAGAAAATGGAGAAAGTGCAAAAAGCCAGGGGAAATTCAGAGGAATTCCTGCCATGAATTGGCTTTTTTCTGATAAAAATGAGCTGTAGCCAGAGGAGCTCATCCCTAACAGACAGGGAAACACCAAAGAAAGGAAAGTAAAAGATAAGATGGGAAAAGCAAAATGGGAAAAAAAAGCAGTTTTAGGGAGGCTTTAAAAGAAAAATAATCAAAAGCCCAGGAAACAAAGAGCTTTCCAGGCAGGTGGGATGCTGCGCCCCGGTTCAACAAGGACTTGCTTTTTCTGAGCGTATTTTGCTTGAATAGGTTTTTTTTGGGGAGGAGATAAACTTTGTCGGTTTGAACCAAATCAGCAGAGAAATGAAACTTTCCGCACTGCTGCCTGGGAGCAGCCGGTGGCAGGGACGGGGCTGAGCCATCCCCGGCAGCCTCAGCGTCCGTGCCGCCTTGAGCTTCCCAAACCTCCCCTGCATGTACCCTCCCGTTAAAAAAAGAAATAAATGAGAAAAATCACCGTCAGACACGCGCTAACATGAAGCAGTATAAAAACTCGCCTTCCTTCAGGGCTGGCCGATAGGATTATTTTAAAGGCTGATCTTTGCTCGTGGTGGCAGGGGACAGAAAAGCCACCGTGGGAAGGAGAGGGTTTGCTGGTGCCCGTGGAGGGGGACAGCCTGTTTGGGATGCGGGGATGCGAAGCTGAGGGATGACTGGAGAGGCACCGCAGCAGTCGTGCTCCCGGGGACCGTGGTGGGGTGATGTGTCTCCAAGTGACTCACAGGCAGGAGGGCTCTGGTGACAAACCTTCCAGGACAGCCAGTGACAGGGAGCGGGATGGTGACGGGTGGGTTTTTTCCATATCTCTCTCTTTCCAGAGATCCATTTTTTTTTACCGTGTTAAATCCAAACCGAGTTCAGGGCTCATGTGACCCCAGCGATGCGCACGGGAAGGAGAGAAGGAGAAAGAAGGAGAAGGACAGAGAAAGAGCCACCAAGAGCAGGGATGCTTGGGAAGGACCTGATCCTGCATGTGCTGTGACTTCAACTTGTGAAATTGTAGCTTAAAAACTTGTCCCTCTCCTTCCCCGGCACCTCCGCTCAGATGGTCCTGCCTGATCACTCCTGAGTGCCCCTTTCTCCTTCCTGGATCAGCCTGGAAAGTTTAGAGCTCTCCCTAAATGCAACTGGGGACCGGCACCTCCCGAGAGGGCATAGATCAAACGCATCCCTCCCCTCCCCACGATGAGATTTGGGAAAGCTGGAGCAGGGCGGGAGGGAAGGTCACGTTATCCAAGGTCTGTTTGTAATAGATATTTCTTGCTTTAAAAAAAAAAAAAAAATAGAAGTGAAATAATCCTCCTTCCATTTTGCTTCCTTCGGCTCGGGGAGCCGCCGGCAAAACCCCCTTTGTCTCGGCCCTGTAGATGCAGCCGGACCCTCCTGGTCGCCCGCGCCCGGCTGCGAGCGAGGAATCCCTGCGGCAGACGGCATCGCCCCTCTCCCTCACTCGCCGGATGCGATTAAAATGGAAGACAACCATCAAGTGTGCTAGAACCATTTTAATATAATTATACATATCTGCCAAATCCAGGAAAAAAAAAAAAAAAGGTTTATGCATATATATCTTTTTTTTTTTTTTTTTTTTTATTTATATTTT
>VWZK01015042.1:0-17472 GCA_013396935.1 Baryphthengus martii | reverse complement strand
AGACATGTAAACTTGAAATAAGTTATAAAGCTGTTATGAACTCCAAAGTGTTGAATCTTTAGAATAAAATAGTACCTGAATGATTCCACTAGATGACAAAGCTGCAGAAACTGATGTGTTTTCCCTTCGCTAGAGGCAAGAGACTTTAAAATCTTGCTGGAAGTGGGATTTTTTGTGTGATGAACCAAGACAACATGTACAAAGGTCTCATGCAATTACAAAATAAAAATTTTCATCTTCCAAAATATGTGTGTGTGAAAGACGGGAATTGTTTAACGCTACAGAGTTAACTAAAAGGGAGTAATTGATTGGCGGCAAATGAAAAGCCACTGTTTCATTTGTCAGATTCTGTGGGTTGCTCTTATTTATTTTTTTTTTTTTAGGTCTGACTTACAAAACCAGTTAGTATTTTCTGTGGCACATCTTAGTTCCTGCTCTTTGGTGAAGAAGGTGATTTGGGGAAGTGTGTGTGGGTGTGTTTATTTTGAAACTATGTTAGTATTCATTCTTGAAAACATTCCGTGTCAAGAGTGTACTTGACACATGAGGTCTTGGTTAGTGTATTTGAAGTTCATAAATTGTCAATCTGCTATAGGAAGATGACTCCTTTTACTCCCCAGCCTTGCCTTTTTAAACAGCTTCTATAGCTTTCGTGTAAGTGCTGTAGATCAAGTCTGTGTGGCCTGTATTTTCTTATTTCTTCCTTTTTCAGCTCAAAATCATCACTCTTACAGGCAATTTCTATTAATTTCAAAATATGTAGTCCATTATAGATGGTACATTTGACTGGGCGTTCTTGTAGGCTTGTCTCAGACTAATGGATTTTATACTTCAAAAATAGATCTATACAGAGGCAACCAGGAGATAAATAATGCCTTTGTTACTTTACAGTGAAGTGTGGATCAGGCAACACAGTTAAATTCCTTCATCTGTTGCTAAGTAACTCCATTATCAGACTGCTGAGCAGAAATAAA
Source organism: Baryphthengus martii (assembly GCA_013396935.1). Taxonomy (NCBI): domain Eukaryota; kingdom Metazoa; phylum Chordata; class Aves; order Coraciiformes; family Momotidae; genus Baryphthengus; species Baryphthengus martii. The sequence goes on along the minus strand of VWZK01015042.1, from coordinate 16,498 downwards.
GAAGAATTTACATTCCGATTGTTTAACATTCTGGCATTTCGTAGAAGAATAGACCCTTTCCTGTCTTTGAAATGCTGGTTCTGTCATGGTAAGCAGTGAAAGCTGCAAGTAATAAATGGGTAGAAGGGTGTGTGAGGAAGGAGTTAACGCTGCAAGGCCAACTTAACAACACAAAGTTGTTTTTGTTTGCATAACTGCTTATGATTTGTATCTTCTCAAAATATATTTATTTTTCCTCTGTCCTTTGAATGCAAGAGGAATTAGGTGCAGGGCCTCTTTTCTGAAGCAGGCTGGATGAATTGGAACCTGCTGGAAAAAAAGAAAATAAAATTGCAAGACTTACAAAGTGTGGCAGTATGCTGGGTTTTCTTCCCTTATCTGTCCCCAAGCAGTCTGTTACAATCAACCAGTCTCACAAAAATGTGATGTAAATAGAAGAACAGGTTATAACTCTGCCCAGACAAAACTAGAAGATTTTGTAGCTTCTTGGTCGAGTTCAGTTGAACTTCCTATTTTATGATCACAGCTGGAATTGAATGCTATAGCTTTCATGTTTGCTTCACAGGAATGATTAATGTGAATTAAGCTGGTGGAATATGAATTAGTTAATTTCATTGTTAACTTTCTACCAACCCCTATTTGTTCTTCCACCAGGTAGAGAGTACGTGGCTTCAGCTGCAAAATTGGGAGAACTGCTCCACGCTAACATGCAGTACCCTCACTGAGACATGGAGTGGGGCTGTACCTAACCTGAATTGTTAAGGAGAATTAACACTTTTCATTGCAGCCTTCACTAGAAGAATGGACCCCTAAAAGGTCTTAAATGTTTTTTGGCTTCTTCATAGAGAGATGCAGAACAAGTTTCTGGTTACAGTACACCGAAAGGCAAGGATTGTCTGCAGAAGGGTTTTTGTACAAGCAGTGTGTAAACTCTCTATTTCCTTATTAGGAGTAGAGTAGATGTAGATTTGGAAGTTCATTTTAGAGCTAGGAAAAGCCTTATCTCGTCAACTGTGTTAGTTTTACACTTGAATTTTTTTTTCGTTGCCTTTCCTTAATTCAGTGACTTAATGGTAAAATTGTAATGTAAATGTTTCTGAAACCTGTCAGGTGGGAGTTACAGACCTGTACCTCCCTATTCCACCCAGTGTCTGTGTTTTGTTTTGTTTTTTCTTAATGATGAATTAGGAGTAGATGAAGAGTGAGCTTCTAAAGATGAAAGGAGATGGAGTTTTAGATTTTAGCGCTAAAACAGTATGACAGCATTTCTACCTCTGTACGTCCTTCCCTTCCTCTGTTTTCTGTTTTTCAAACTTGTTTAGATGTGTGTTGGAGATGATACTACAAATAAGCTACTAGAGTTGGAATGCTGGCAGCGTTTTTCGTTTTCCAATAAAATGATCTTGTGAAGTAGATGACTTAAAGACAAATGACTTGTCTAATTGTTCCCAGATGTGTTAAATAATATGGTTATAGTCTAAGTTGACTATGTTTCCAATTTCTTCATTGTCTTTTAGCTCTATCTGGGAACCATGTCTGTTTTGAGTAGAGGACATTTCGAGATAAACACTGCCAACTGGCCCGAAATTTGGTTAATTTTTTTTTCATGCTCGATGTGTGAACATTTTTATAGTAAATATTTTACAGATTAATGGTGTTTTTAAAGATGAGTATTCTGTTAGTGTTCTGCCCATCTTTGCAGTTTGTAGCAGGTAATACAGAGTAGAAATCTGTATTAACTGTGACTGTTTGACAGAAACTATAATACATAAGATAAGTGAATTATATACTTTTTTAGTTTAAGTAAAAAATAAGACATTAGTAAACTAACATTTCAGTTCTATGTTGCATAATACTTAATGTTTTAAAGCATTGACTGCAATCAGCCTACTAAAGAAAAATCTACAGGATAAAATAAACTTGATTTTCATGTTTTCTGAATAATCACAGCATAGTGTAATCTGATTTATTTATCCTCCTGTGTTTTACTGAGATCTGCCTGCACCCCACCTCCTGCTTTTGACTTTGCGAAGCAATTATCTTTTATTTGTATGCATCAGCTATAAAACATTTCAGCACTGTATCCTGTGCGTGTCACAGGGTAAACATGGAGAGGAGAGAGTACTTTGCTTGGAGTTTAGTCAAGGCAAATGGTTTGAGGAGAAAGTCAGTATTCTGAAGCATATGAGCATCATCTGATGATGAGAACTACTGAAGTTTAGAATATATGAAATTTTTTTCACCTGTAACAAGTAAATGGAGGAGAGTTTCTGGAAAAAATACTTCTGAAGAGTGTGATTTCTGTACCCTTCCCCTCAATATAGTCTATATACTATTTCATTTTTTTGCATACATTTACTTAAAACTGTCCTATTTGAGAAATCTCAGAAAAAGTGTTATTTTCTCATAATTCTTTGTGACTGTTTTCCCCACATACTTTTGAACTAGCTTCTTTCATTGTTTTGAGGTTTTGAAAAAAGCTATAGTTGTTCCAGACTTTTCCACTTAATTTTTTTTTTCTTTTCATTATAAACACATGTTCTTGAGGAGGGTGCTGGTCTTCTTTGTAGACACAGTGCACATAGAAGACTAGATAGTTGCTAAACATAGGCATACATATTAGGGATGATGCCATACTGAGGTTGATTTCTCTACTGTGTATCACATAGCTTTGGACAATGATGCTTCATCTTCTGCCAAGTGCTAAATTAGGCTTTCCAAAGCAAAAACTCCTTACAGATGACATTGTTGGTAGTATTTATTAGTAATGATAAAGTCACTCTTTTATTCTAGTTTCTCAGACACTCTATATATGCCCCAAAAACTACTGATGTACTGTAAAAGTAATGTTCAGTGCTTTAAAAATGCATGGAACAACTATACTGAAACCAAGTGGAGATATGGGATAACATGCGTTCACAAGTATTTTTTGAGACATCTGTTACATATTAAAAGCTGCACTGGAAAAATCAATCTTTCAAGTAAGGCCTTCTGAAGCATTCACTACTTCCGGTTTTACAGCGAAATAAAATGGTTTGGTCATTTCTTTAGAAATATAACTGACAAAACCTTATTCATGAGTTAATTTTATTTATTCTTTGTTTAGAACTGTTGTATTTTTGGCTTGGACAGTTTCTGTAATACTGTTCTTAAGTTAAAGCATTCATGATGAGTTTAGTGTTAATAGAAGAAGAAAGTGAGGTTTACAAACCTCACATAAATACATATTTACTATAAATATATCTGAACTACTTTGCAGGTATCAGTCTTTATTTTCTATATAAGTGTTTCTGTAAATAATCTGGTAATAAACACAGTAATGTGTCGTCACCCTTAGGTGGCAGTATTGACTTTGTAGTGATAACAGCTCTTTGTATCCTTGTTGTAGGGAATTACCAATATACAGCAGAATATTGTTGTGATTCCACAAACCCTGTTTTCTCTTCTACTCAGCCGCCAGGATTGCTGTCTAAGTAGTTCTTAAATGTGTTCAAACTGTTAGTGTAGCGAAGCCTACTCAACTAAATAGCATTTGACTCTTGCAGTATAGTTACGTGTATTCTTACTGAAGCATTTGAAGAGGTTTGTTTTGTGTAGCTTACTAAATATTAGTGAAGAGGAAGGAGAAAACTGATAGAATTTTGTAACATTGTGGGATGTTTTGTGTTCTCTTAAAATAGAATGAGTTTGAAGAACATCTGATGGAAATGTGTTTGTCTTAGAGCAGGTTGCCCAGAGAGTTAGTAGATGCCCCATCCCTGGAAATATTCAAGGTCAGGCTGGATGTGGCTCTTAGCAACCTGATCTAGTTGAAAATGCCCCTGATCATTGCAGAATGATAGGACTAAATTACTTTCAAAGGTCCCTTCCAATCCAAGTCATTCTGTGAATCTATGATCTATCTATACTAGCTATACTGAATATAGAGTGAATGAGTTGAAACTAACCACTACTGGAGATCTTGAGCAAAGCCTTGCAAAACCCATCTATGATTCCTTGATTGCTTTTTACTTATTCCTAGACAGGACATGAAGTGATTAATGCTGTTTTGAACTTGTGGGTTCTTAAAAGCCAAGAATGCGTCTTCTGGGCATGTATACTTAGGAATACAACAGAAGAAACTTTACTTTTTGAAGCAAATTGTGCGTGCACCCTTATCTAACATTGTACAATTTCTTATTTCCTACATGAGTTTCATTTTTTTAATAGCGTAAACTGAAACGCTTCAAGGGTCTCACTCTTCAGTCGTATTTCAAGACTATGTGACAGTATTTATTTATATTATATTACATATTATATTTAATCCTGTTGAAGGCCTTGATGTTGGATTAAATAGGAGCACCTTAATGCAAGAATTTTTTGCTTAATGTTTAACATCACTTTTTGAGTTTTAAATGCAGTACCTTAAGTTATACTGAAAGTATTTTTCTGTGTTGTATTGTTCAAAAGACTTGTCTGTGGGATGAGGTTTGTTCAAGAGTTGCAAGGTGCTGGTTTGTGGTTTATTTCTTGTTTGTTTTTAAACTTTGCTAATGCTTTTCGTATAATTTCTGCCCGTCATCCTTCACCTTCCAAGTATTTGTCTTCAATGGGGAAGCTTTATATTTAAGCAGGTGAAAGAAAATTTCATTTTAATATGAATTCAATGTTTGCGAAGCTCTCTGGACTGATAGCATTGGAAACCAAAGTCCGCTTTTTGTCCACAAAACAGGTACAGCATGAGCAGCAGCACCAGTGCAAACTTTACTCCACTGCCCACCAAAGTGCTGCAAACCCTGGCCTAGAGACACACCTCTGGCAAGAGATAAGAGGCATGTTTAGTTTCTACTCTCGTGCAGTCCTTAGTGTGTCTGCCAACGGTAGTACCGTTTGTGATAGTGGATAGATGTCCACATCGTAACAGCACCAGGAACTTGACTGAAAGGACCAGCTTATTTCTTAAAAACTACAGACTGTCGAATGATGTAACTTCAGTTACCACAGACCTGGGCAATTGACAGAAATGAATGGCTCCATGTCTTGTTGCAAATTCCCCAAGTTCGGTCTCTTTATAAGTACTAGTGCAACTTCTTTATACTATGCAGAAACAAAGTGTGTATCATTTGCTTGTAAAGCTGGTTATGTACCCTTTCAAATACGTGACTGTACATGTAAATACTCTGGCTTAATAAGGTCACCTGTATGGTTTGACTACTCTGCTTTTTTCTTTGTTTTTTTTTCCTCTTATTTTAAACAAGTGCTGCATTTATTGCACTTTTTTAACCAAATATTCAATGTTGTGAAATGGCTTGTCGTGTACAGTGTGAGTATATGTGTATATAAACATCTTAAAAGCCACTAAGTACTAGAGCTGTAATCTGTACTGCTGCATTGGTTTGTTGTTTTTTTTTTGACAATTGTTAGGTTACATACTGTAGATTAATGGCTTTACCTACTCTACAGTTTAAAACCCCCGAATTTTTATACGGATATAAAATTTGGGATTATACCTTAGAATAATTCTTTAGGCTGTGACTTGTTACCACATTTTCTGAATTTTTTTTTGTATAAACACGTGTAATACACTGTAAATTGACATAATGACAAAGAACTGAGGGATGGAATAAGAGTAGAAAGTGGCTAATGCAGATTTTTTTCCTAATTTCTGGTCAACATTATAAGATGGTCATTAATTTGATACTTGCCCATGATGTGTTTTACATACAGTTTTAGAAAAGGTTAAATACATTTATTTATGTGTTTATGTGATGTCTTGTGTTAACAGCTGGTCTGTTAGTAACTTGTACATCAAACTTACAAAGTACTGTGATGAATGATGCTCTCAATATTGAAGATTCATGTACTAAAAATCCAAATGGGCGGAGGTAATGTGAAAAACCTAAAAGCAACCTTAGAAGCAAATTCTAGCAAGGTGGCAGTTTTAAATATAAGCTAATGTTTTTATGCTTTCTATGTAGTTATTGAAAGAGTCATTGTATACTGTAATTGGAATACATAACCAAAGACAATGGCAGTACAGAAATGAGTAGTATTTATAGGCTATTTCTGTATTTCTGGAACATGCAGTGTTCTCTATTTTATTAAACACTTTCTCAAACTGCAAATAGAAAGTTAAAGTGTGTTTAGGATCAGCTCAGAAGATGCCCGTGCAATTTCTTGACTGTTGTGATAGTCTAATTTGACCTGTTAGAATTTTATGTAAAATGAATGAAAGTAAATGCCTATTAATAGAAAGTCGCAATAACACATTACCTTCAAAAGAGACTTTTACCGAAGCTATAAAACCTCTGTAATACGTAACTGATATATCTGCATATGTCTTTTTCAGTATATGCAGTGAAATTATATTTCTTTTTCCTCTGGATTCCAGTAATTGATAAATTTTGCAAGCAAACTTATATTTCAGTCTGCTTACTGACAAAATAAGTTGTTACTGAACTAAGCAAGATATTAAATTATGTAGAGTAAATCTATATAAATCGTTATACAAGTTTGATTAGAGTAGGTCTATATAAATTTTAATGGACTTACTAGATCTTGAATTAAACTAGAGTGCAGATGCGTTTTTTTTGTGGTTTACTTTGATTTGTTTGTTGCTGTTGGAACGAGTTATTTGAGCTTTTAATATAATTTAAAAACTTGGTGACCATGAATTGGTAGCTGGATATGGAGCCTTATTGATTGTTTGAAATATCCATATTTAATTACTATTTACGTCCGTAGTCCAAGTATTGCTGCACTGCCTTAGTCACAAATGGAATTCCATGATAGTAGAGTGAAGAATATTTCCACTAAAATGTGTTCTAATAGGCTATGTGCTGCTAGATATAAAAGTCACCTAAATGGAGTTGTAACAAAAATCTTCAATTTCTGTAGTTTTTCTTGGTTGGTTGGTTGTGTTGATGTGGTTTTTTTTTTTCTTAGAGAGGATTTGGATTTGTGGTTGTTTTGTTTGTTTGGTGTTTTGTTTGTCTTTTTTTTAATCTTGTGGCAGAGACACCACTGGAAGGCTCTGAATGAATCACTTTTAGTTCTTCATTTGTTAAGCTGGTATCTTGACCCATGTTGTACTTAGTAAAATCTTCAGCCACTCACTTAAGGATAGCAATAAATCAAAACTGGTAATATTGCTCCCAGTGAGCTGTGATGCTTACTGAAAGAGATCACAAGTATGATTCTATGAAGCACATCCTTAAAACTGTCAGTATCATTATTTTAAAAGGGTGGTAATTTGCATCCATCAAAGATAATAAAAATATGTTTTTATTTGTATAGAAAAAAGACAAGATTATGTAAAAATAATGAATGACAGTCAGGCATCTTTGTTTCTATCATCTGTTCCAGCAAATTCGAGTTGAACTTTTTATCTTTCTGAAGGTAGAAAAATGAATTTGTTAAATTTCTGAAGCTGGATGAGAACACTTCGTTTATCAAAGAACTCGGCTGTAACTTTACATAGATTAAAGTTTTAAGTATGAGAGATCGTATCTTGTATGTAATTAGGTGTGACGGAAGGAAGTACTAGAAATGTCTACATTTCCTCTCCTTATGCTGCTATAGCAGCCAGTATCTGGGAACAAATCTATTCATGTTCTGTCATGGATATCTTTAGGTGTTCTTCCATATAGCTGTGTTAACGAAAATGTTACATTATTGGCATGTATGTCAAAAGCATGGAAAGTGAACTGCTAAAAATATCGTAAATACTGTCTTTTTTGAGTCAGTGTTACTGTTGTAACCTTTGAACTGCAACATCAGTGCTCCAGATGCATAAATTTTTGTTTTCATGGTGAAGGATTTTTAAGTAAATCTATCATCCATATCTAAACATGGTTTTGGTGTTCCACATTTTATGCATTTTCATCATCCTAGAAATTCCAGCCTTACTTACTGTAGAGTTTGCTATAGTCTATCAACTGTCATTGTTGTTTTCATCCAGAATGCTAATGCTTAAGACTGTATTTGTCTGAGCTTTAGACATAGGTACTAGAGGAAAGCCAGTGTCGTTGCAGTCTTCAAAAAGGGCAAGAAGGAAGACCCTGGAAATTACAGGCCAGTCAACTTTATCTCCACCCATAGAAAGATGATGGAACAGCTCATTCTGGAGGTCATCTCTAAGCACGTGGAAGAAAAGAAGGTTATCAGGAGTAGCTAGCGTGGATTTACCAAAGGGAAGTCATGTTTGACTAACATGATAGCCCTCTATGATGGTGTGACTGAAAGGGTAGATGAAGGGAGAGCAGTGGACATTGTCTACCTTGGCTTCAGCAAGGCTTTTGACACTATCTTCCACAACGTCCTCGTGCGTAAGCTCGGGAAGTGAGAGTTAGAGGAGACTGTGAAGTAGTTTGACAACTGGCTAAACGACATAGCTTAGAAGGCCATGATCAGTGACACAAAGTCCAGTTGGAGACCTGTAGTTAGTGGTGTTCCCCAGGGGTCAGTATTGGGTCCAGCCTTACTCTATGTCTTCATCAATGACCTGCATGAAGAGATGGAGTGTATCCTCAGCAAGTTCACTGATTGATACAAACCTTGGAGGACCGGCTGATACACCAGGAGACAGTGCCGCCATTTAGTGAGATCTGGACAGATTGGAGAACTGGGCAAAGGGGAACCTTATGAAGTTCGACAAGGGCAAGTGTAGAGTCCTTCACCTGGGGAGGAATAAATCCATGCACCAGTACAGGTTAGGGGCTGACTTGCTGGAAAGCAGCTCTTGGGGTTGGGCTTGGGGTTGTCTCCGTTTGGGATTCAGGGCAAAACCCCACAGAGCAGAATTCCTCTGGGCCCCCTCTTGCCCTCCCCCTTCCCTCTGAAGGGAGGATACAAAGGGAAATGAGGAAGAAAGCGCCTCACACAAAATAGGAAGTTATGACTATGAACAAAANTGATCAGTGACACAAAGTCCAGTTGGAGACCTGTAGTTAGTGGTGTTCCCCAGGGGTCAGTATTGGGTCCAGCCTTACTCTATGTCTTCATCAATGACCTGCATGAAGAGATGGAGTGTATCCTCAGCAAGTTCACTGATTGATACAAACCTTGGAGGACCGGCTGATACACCAGGAGACAGTGCCGCCATTTAGTGAGATCTGGACAGATTGGAGAACTGGGCAAAGGGGAACCTTNAGCACAGTCCGAGGGAGAGAGAAAGGAGAGGAAAACCCGAATTTCCTGTCCTTTCATAGAGTGTGGCAGGGAAGGGGAGGGAATACTAGGTGTTCGTGTGCCCCCTCCCCCCAATTTGTTGACTCTTAAACCACGACAGGAGTGCTGGTGGACACTAAGTTATCCATGAGCCAGCAGTGTGCCCTTGTGACCAAGAAGGCCAGTGGCATCCTGGAGTGGATTAAGAAGAGCGTGGCCAGGAAGTTCTTCTTCCCTTCTGCCCTAATGAGGTCACTTCTGGAGTGTTGTGTCCTGTTCTGGTCTCCTCAGTTTAAGAGGAACAGGGCAATACTAGAGAGTCCAACGGAGGGCTGAGAAGATGATTAAAGGACTGGAACATCTCTCTTATGAGGAAAAGCTACATTCCTGGAAATGGCTGAATACTTACCTGCTGTTGGAAAGAAATGGGTCTTCCCTATTTTACTTTACTTGCACGTGCAGCTTTTGATGTACCTATTAAACTATCTCAACTCACAAGTTTTCTTGTGTGTACTCTTCTATTGTCTCCTCTATTCCACTGGGGGCAGTGAGCAAGCAGCTGTATGGTGCTGAGATGCTGGTTGACCTTACACCGTGACAGTGTGTAAGATTGTGCTGGTGTAACACCTCCTACCAGTTTTGTAAAGGTATAAGAAGAGTTTAACAATATTCTCTGTCTAAACTATGAAAGAGTAAATTTGAAAAAGAATCTAGGTTACAAAGTTACCGTAAAAAAATAAATGTGAAGGGAAAGTGTTTGTTAAAGCTTTTCTGCTTAAATGTTGGAGGTGTGTATGAGCTGAAATGGAAAACAGTAATAACATTTTGAAAGGTGAACAAAAAATGGCTACTACTGTAATATTATCTAATACTTAAATGTCGTAGGACAGTATTAGACACCAAGCTGTCAACATGTTGGAGGGAAGGGATGCTGTCCAGAGGGACCTGGACAGGCTGGAGAGGTGGGCCCCTGCCAACCTTGTGAAGTTCAACAAGGCCAAGTGCAAGGTCCTGCACCTGGTTGGAGCAATCCCAAGCACAGGTACAAGTTGAGTGATGAGTGGATTGAGAGCAGCCCTGCAGAGAAGAACCTGGGAGTGCTGATTGATGAAAAATTTAATGTGAGCCAGCACTGTGTGCTGGCAGCCCAAAATGCCAGCTGTATCCTGGGCTACATCAAAAGATGCATGGCCAGCAGGTCAAGGGAAGCGATTCTGCCCCTCTACTCTGCTCTTGTGAGACCCCACTTGGAGTACTGCATCCAGCTCTGGAGCCCCCAACACAAGAGGGACATGGATCTGTTGGAGAGGATCCAGAGGAGGGCCACAAAGATGATCAGAGGGCTGGAGCACCTGTCCTATGAGGACAGACTGAGACAGTTGGGTCTGTTCAGCCTTGAGAAGAGAAGGATCCTGGGAGACCTTACAGCGGCCTTCTAGTATCTGAAGGGGGCCTACAGGAAAGCTGGAGAGGGACTTTTTACAAGGGTATGTGGTGGTAGGACAAGGGGCAATGGTTTTAAACTAGAGCAGGGTAGATTTGTATTAGACATTAGGAAGAAGTTCTTTACTCTGAGGTAGGTGAGACACTGGAGCAGGTTGCCCAGAGAAGTTGTGAACATCTCATCCCTAGAAGTGTTTGAGACCAAGCTGAATGAGGCTCTGTAGCAGCCTGGTCTTGTGGGAGGCATCCCTGCCCATTGCGAGGGGGTTGGAACTAGATAATTTTTAAGGTCCCTTCCAACTCCAGTCATTCTATGATTCTATGATTAGTATTTGAAGGACTAATCTGTACAAGAAATAGGAGTAAGTTTGCTTCTTTTACGTTTCAGAGTGATTAACTGAGAATGAAGCAAACACATATAATAAAGTACTGTGAAATCAGCTTGCGTTACTGCTAAGGGCTGAAAACCCCCATATCATCTACACTCATACTAAAAAAAAAAAGAAAAAGAATAGTAAGGCTTTCAGAAATGGTTTGCCCCCTCCCAAATGAAAAAATAACTATTTTTGTTAAACTTACGCCAATGGGCTTGCTTTGGTGTGAGTGAGTGTGCAATGGCAACTGCCGTTTTCCAGCAGATTTCCTCTGACTTATTCCAAGGAATTGCGTTTTTACGTTAACAATCGCACAGTGAAACAGTGCTGGTGTTAAGGGTGTAGCTGTAGCTGGTCTGCTCTTTCCATGCTTATTAACACGAATGTCACGTGCCTTGTGTGTTTGGAAATGTTGCACTTGTGATGCTCTGTGATTTTGCACCAGGGGGAGGTTTAGGCAGTTTACTACAGTCAGGCTTTGCAGGGAGAATGTGGTTGTTACAAAGGAGGTGTTTACTTTGCATAGAATGCCAGCATTCCTACTCTGCCTCTGTGCAGTTTTCTCGTATTTTATTTACAAATCTGTTGAGATTTGGAGACATAGTTTTGAAGAAAGATTATTATGAAAGTAGCTTTATAGTTTTCTTTAAAATAGTCTTAATACTTTTAAATAGCTTGATTTACTGTTTAAAATACTTGAAAATTAAAGTTTTTGGCTGCACTTAATTGTCTTATTTCTTGGAGGGAGAGTGATAGCTCTTAATCTTGTGAAGCCTCTTGGAAATACTAAGGACTACTTAAGCATATAGAAAGTACCTATACTATGGAGCACAAGTGAGAGGTTTGTGATTGTATTTTTGGTACTGGATGATTTCAACACATACTATGTAGATATGTTTAGATATAGTTGTTATTTCATGGAAACTTGAATTTCTGGAATGAAATATCGATTGAGAATTTCTATGACTTTAGGCATTTCTGGAAATACCTTAATGGTGGATACTTCAGAAATTTGTATTTTATAGTTTTGAGAACAGCTGTATGTAGTACCGATTTCTTTCATTTTTTAGTAGTGCTCATTGCATCTCAGAGTCTCTTAGGAAATGTCTTCTTCCTATAGCAGTCCTGCTTGTGATAATGTCTTGGCTTTCTTCTGTTTTTTTTTTATGTCTCTTAGCACTTTACAGTCTGAAAAGCATTATACTATTCCCATTGCTCGCAGATGATAATTTCTCTAGATTTTTGAAGTATTTGCAAGAAACTTTCAGTAACAAACGAGTATTGTAGTGCATTTAATGAGATAGAAATAGTATGTGTTTGAGCTAAAGCTGTGTGCTGTATGTACATCTTGTGGATGTTCTTTGAGGTTTTTTTCCAGCTGTAGGAGTTCTGTCTCACTTGGGAAAGATGTTGCAAAGAAACTATTATGGAAAGGTTGCTGCAGCTGACCTTTTGTTTTTCCAGTTGTAATACTAGTCCTCAGTGAAACGATGAGAAACTTGAGGAATTCTGGTGGCTGTAGACCTAAGTGGTTTGTTTATGTATTTATTTCTCCTTTTGGAAGAAAGGAAATAATAATAGTGGATTTTAAACTTGAGTGATACTACTTTGATACTTACGCTGTTATACAAACTGAAGACAAGAAGTGATTTATTTATTATTTTTTTTAGATACAAGATGACAAAGTATTTAAGATTATATCTAGTAGGGCTGTGATGTCCTGTGAAGGGCTCTACCTGCCTCCTCGCGACTTCTATTGTATGTGAAGTCATATGGAAATTCAAAACTTCTTTAGCTCTAAAATTCATACCAGATATTTCAGAGAACATGGCGGTAGCTTACTCGTTTTCATGCAGATGGCGATTTAGCTGCATTACTGTGGTCCTAGTAAAGTACTGAGTAACATACACTCATGTAAGTAATTATTTTCCTCTGCCATAAAGTGCTCTCTTGAACTGAAAAGAATTACATAAACAAGGGATATTGTGTATTAGTATAGTGAGATTCTGCTGTTTTAGTTTCTTTTGTTGCTGCTTTTACATGGAGGTAGCCATTCATTTAATGGTGTCTTGGACTGTAGGAACCGATCTAATGTATCTGTGAATCTACACCTGACTTCCTTAAAATAAAACTTAAGTGAGGTAATGCAAGAAGTTGCTATGTTCATTTTTTATATTTTTTATGCTGATTTAGAATTTGCTAATAATTTGCTGTGATCCTGTGAAGATGATGATAGTACAGTTTGTACATCAAATTAGACACAGGTAGAAGGTTAAAACAAAACCTTTAAGCTTCTCAAATTACAGTTACTTTTTAAGGAAGATTCCAAGTACACTTTAAATAAGCGTTATAATAAAAAAAAATAAATCTGGATACCTTTTTTTTGACCATTTTTGTCAATTTCAAGCTATTTACTTAGTAATGTATATAAAGTGGTATTGTGTGACACATTTCATGATTCGTAAGGTGTAGATATTTTTGTGTCTGCAGAACAATTTCTACTTGTTAATTAGTACTGGCTTTTAGTTTTGAACATGGACGAGGTCACAGAAGTACTAAAGTATATTAAAGATACTAAATGGAGCAGGTTTAGAGAAGGGCAATGAAACTGGTGAAAGGTCTGGAGAAAGTGTCTTGTGAAGAGTGCCTGAAGGAGCTGGGATTGTTTAGTCTGGAGGAGGCTGAGAATAGACCTTACTGCTCTCTACAGCTACCTGAAGGGAGGTTGTAATGAGGTGAGTGTTGGTCTCTCCTCCTAGATAACTAGTGGTAGGATGAGAGAAAATGGGTTTAAGTTGAGCCAGGGGAAGTTTAGGTTGGATATTAGGAAAAATTTCTTTACTGAGAGAGTGGTGAGGCATTGAAACAGGCTGCCCAGGGAGGTGATGAAGTCACCATCCCTGGAGATGATCAAAAAATGTGTAAATGTGACACTTCAGGACATGGTTTAGTGGTCATGATAATGTTTAGTAGACGTTTGAACTAGACGATCTTGGAGATCATTTCCAACCTTAATGATTCTATGATTCTATGAAATGTACATTAGAAACAGTTGAAAACTTGGTGTTTGTGGTAGTGTAAACACTCTTGATCTCAAGAGTATCATTAGTTTGCATTCAGATGCTACTAACTGTGCAGAAATTTTTGTAGCATGCTATATATATAAATGCTCCACCATTTTAAATATTCTTTAAAGAACAAGAATTCAAATATTTCATTCTATAATATTAGTGTGTTTATATTTTCAAAGAAAATTTGCAGGCAAAAATGTTGTATTTTCGTATAGTAGTTAAAGGTGGTTCTTCTTGAATTAAACATGCCTTATAACTTTCCATGGCCAGTGTTTATAGGACATACTGCTTTTAAAGAAGATATTTCAATGCATAATTAAAAGTAGTGGGCAGATCAAAGATTGAAATACCTTGGCTTAAGACTTTGTGCCCCAAATAAATTTTTCATTTTATCTGGTAACTCTGTTAATGATGTAATTCTTTATGTATCAAATCTACCATGCTGGAATACCTTGTATCCAAGGGCTGTGTTTACTAGGACAATAGACTTCTGCAAGCGTTAGCATTCATCAGAGGAAAGCGCAATCCTCTGCCACCTATCTAATTCTCCAAGAGTATTGTGTTTCTGACAAATGTGACTATCTTAAAAGTAACATTGAATTTCTCTAATTTCTAAAAGTTGAAATTAGATTTTAAAATTTCTTTTTAAGTAAGCACCGCCAATGACTTCCTTTGTGGAACTACATGGGAAAAGAACATAATTATTACTGGTTAACCTATTTGTAGTTGTATTCAGAAGATGTGATTATGGTTTTCTTGATTTAAGTTTGTCATGCAGAGAGGTTAGGTTCATGAGTGTAAGGAGTAATTAGTAGTCTTTATATACCACAAAATTAGCATTTTTGAAAACATATTATTATATAACATATATATATGTTGATTTTGAAAACATATTTGACATTATTGAAGAGCTACCAATTCATTTACTATTGCTGTCTCTGCGTCTTTTATTACCTACATAAATTTAGCACAATTTCCATTTTAAAATGTTAAGTTTTGAGTTACTTATAACATTGTCTCCTTGATTAATTTGCACACAAATTTGCCTTCTAGCTAGAGAGTAAGTATATGAGCAAATATTTTGCTTAGAAAATTCACAAAAAAACAAAAATGTATGAATGTCTGCTTACAAATCCTTAAAACTTTTTTTGGTACTAATTACCAAGGTAAACCACCACAGTATAAAGTATGAGCTTTTACTTTTATTGTCTTCTGAAAAATACAGCTTGCCTATGTTCAAGCCAAGGTTTGAAAAGAAACCAACAATAATATCTTCTATTATTTTCTGCCTATACATTATGTATACGTTAAAGATAATTTATTTTGAGATGGATAACTTAACTAAACCTATGATATGGCACAATATGAACATTTTCTGTTTAGAATCTGAAAAGATTTGGTAAGTCATGCTGAAATTTCTTCCCTTAATGCTAGGGTCTGCTGCAAATGTAGGATCAAGTAAAAGTAGGCAATTCTGGTTTTGTATTGTTTTTTCCTTGGTGTATTTTTCCTCATCTGTATTTTGTACCTTGGTGTGTTTATATGAGGAACATGGAAAAACTAAGAAAAGGGTAGGCTCTTGACTACCTCTCACGTAGAAAATACATGCAACGATTTTAATATGAGGTCCCACTCTTCTCTGAGAGGCTTTCCATCCATGTATCAAACATTAGTGGTGGGAATGTGAGACCCTACCTTGTGTGCTTTGTCCAGCTCTGGAGCCCCCAACACAAGAAGGACGTGGATCTGTTGGAGAGGGTCTGGAGGAGGGCCACAAAGATGATTAGAGGACTGGAACGCCTGTTCTGTGAGGACCAGCTGAGAGAGTTGGTGCTGTTCAGCTTGGAGAAGGCTCTAGTGAGACCTTATGCAGCCTTCCAGTACCTGAAGGGGCCTTACAGGAGAGCTGGAGAGGGACTGCTTACAAGGACTTGTAGTGATAGGATGAGGGATAATTGCTATGTTGTGGTTGAACCTCTGCCAGCAGTTAAGCATCGTGCCTACTGTTTCCCCCTTCCTCACCTTGTGGGATGGGAAGGAGAATCACGAGGAACAAAAATGTGGGGCTCCAGGGGTTGATATAAGGGCAGTTTAATAACACAGAAGAAAGCAACAGTAGTGATAGTACTAATGAAACGATATACAAAGCGAGTGATAGAAACCATGAGGCTCCACCTCTGTACCCGACATGCCCCTTTCTCTGCTATGGCAGCACTGAATCTGCACACTAAAAGAAGTTGAAAACAGGTGCGCCAGCCCCAGGCCACCCCTTCCCTTATATAGCAGGCACGAAGTCAGTATGATATTGAATATTCTAGTGGCTGGTTCGGTTATTTATCCTGGCTGCAGCTACTCCTAGCTGTGGCCCCTCCCAGCTGCTTGGGCCAGCAGCTGCTTTTGGTAATTAAACAAAACACAGCGTAGGCTTCAAAAAGGAAGAGGGTAGATTTAGATTAGAAGTTA